>PVJH01000978.1:0-243718 GCA_004026705.1 Nesogale talazaci | reverse complement strand
TTAAATCTTAAACAATCTTTTATTTTTAGGTTTTTTTAATTGAGCGGTAGGATAGGGTCTCTTGGTCAATGGACTGCTTGTTGGCTTTCCACTTTCCATGTGTCTGTTGAAGCTCCCCTCTCTCATTTTTCTAGTTCTTTCTCTGTTTTGTTAGTTCTGTCATATTGCGCAACAATTGCTTTAAAATAGAGGGGAAAATCATCTTCTCAGATGCACTTGAGAAGCAGCAGAAATGTCTCGGGTGCACTTGAGAAGCGGATGTCCCAAACAACCAAGGCTGTTCTCACAACGTAGATGACCCCTAGTCTCTTTCTTGTCTGAAACTACTTATTGTAGTTGAACACCTGTCAGGTCATTTCCTTTCCAACCTGATTCATCAGCTTAGGTCATTCGAGAACCAAGAGTGGACAGCACACATTTCAGCCCTGGACGCCCTGGAGGGTTTCGTGGATGAGATGGGGGTTGTTGGGTTCTCACCAGGACATCACCTCTGGCTCACAGGCTACAAAGTTAACTTCGATGACAAGAATGGTGTGTGGCTTTTGATGGGGTAAGGCACCATTTCTGCTCATTGGAGCACGTGTCATTTCTTCAAATCTGAAGATAAGGCAAATGAATTCAGAATATTTTTTGCATTACATTTTATTGTCCCTTTCTATAGGGAGTCTTTCTAGATACGTCCACACACATACACATAGCTGTATTAATGCTGCTGTTAGGTGCCTTTGGGGTTCCCAGGTAGTGATCCTAGAGACAAGGGACCAAGAAGTGGAAGGTTGTGCATGCTTCTGCCACTGCCTCCCCCCGTGTGTGCCTGCCTCTTCATGTCTGACGCTCTGCTGTATCTGGTATGATGCTCTTCCCCTGCATCTGATCTTTTCTGATTTCCTGGCCAGAGTATTTAAGACAAAGCATTGCCACATGCTTTCTAAGGAGCATTCTGTTTATTTTTTTCTTTTAAGACAGATTTGTTAAATCATCTATCAGTTCCTGATATATTTAATATTCTTTGCCAACATCATAATTCTAATACATCAATTATCCTTTCCCCTTCTTATTCATTGTCCAGTTTTCACGTGCATATAAAGTGATTGAAAATACCTTGGCTTGGCTTATGTGCCTCTTAGTTCTCAATGGGACATCTTTCTTTTTTATTACTTCAAAATGGCATCTTTTGCAAAAGCAATACACTATTTGAATTCATGGTTGATTCTTACATGGGTGTTTTTTGTGGATCCAAGTAAGTAAAAATCCCTGACAATTTCAGTACTTTCTTCTTTTATCATGATGACTGATCCAATTGTGTGGTTTTTCCTAATGTTGCAGAGTAACTCATATTGAAGATTACAGGGTTGATTTTGTCTGTTTGTTTGTTTCCAGTTTTATTGGCACAGAATGCACATCTTATATAATTTAATTGTTCAATCATATCAAGAACTGCATAATCATTAGCACAATAAATTTTAGAACATTTTCTTTCTTCCCCTCTCATGATTAAATTGCCTTTAGCATGGGTGCTGTAATCAAATTTAGTTCTAGTGTTCCCTCTCCCACCCACCCAGATTAGGTTTTTTAAAAAGCAAAAACTTTTTATTGTAAATTATTGAAGGTTTATGTAGAAAATCTTTCTTTCATTCAATTGTCTACAGATATTTATTTTATTTTATTGATTATAACACCATATATTCTACTTTGTCTATTCATTTTCTGTCTTAATAGTTTTCTTCTACTTTGTCCCAAGAAATGCACTCTTTCTTGTAATCCAAAATGATTGATTGTTAGTCTCTACTTTATCCATGTTATTGTTCTCTTTATAGATCAGTCTATTGTTTGAATGCAAATTGAGTTGTGGAATTGAGTTAATTTCCAGAGCTGAAGGTGTCCATGTCATAATCTTGCTTCCCCATCACTGTTCAACCCTGTCCAATCAGTAAACTTAACCATTCTAAAAGTTTTGAGTTTTGTTCTACATTTTTTGCACTCTATCTAGGATCTTCTAATGTCATCTTTTTCAGAGCAGGTGGATTTGGTCAGCAAGACCCCGTGCTTGGATTTATTTATTCTGAAGGTTGTAGTCATCATTAGTCTTCATCAGGAAGTGCTTCAAATTTTCTTTGTTTCAGGATGTAAGAATGTGTTGACTGCATAACACAGATAGTGAATGAGGAATATATGCATGCTTATAGTACATATAGCCTATAGATATAATGCAATAGGGTCATATACATGTATAAACATACACATGCATATACTATAACTCTATACAGAGTCACCTATAAATTATGTGTATCAATGTAGATATTGTAAATTTGTCACATAGTAAATCTGTTTATATACATATAATCAATATTATCTATTTCTCCTGTTTTATTCTTTTGTTCATTTTTCATAGCAGTGTCTTGCTGTAATTTCTCACAGAGCATTTCCACACAAAAGATCAGCAATGTAGTATCTGGCTTCATCGCTCATGATGCACTGCTATTGATTTCTCAGAAGAGCGCCATCACAACTTTGAGGGTACAGTTAAGGCACAGGCATGGAGGGAGTCCTGTGTAGGTAAATTTTTAGAATGCAATTTCATACTAATTAATGAATATGAAAGAGCTGAGTGACACAGCAGTTAAGCAATCATCTGCTAACTGAATGTTCTGCAGCATGAACCCCCCAGTGACTTTGTGAGGAAGGACCTGGCACACTACCCCTTAAAGACCTCCACCTAGGAACACAGAGGGGCTGCCTGTGTCACTGCCTTCAGAATCAACTCAGACTCCCAAAGCACAAAGACCAATGACGACGATGGTGGTGGTGATGTGGACCAAGAAGGGTGTAGACTGATGAGGACAGAAGGATGACTGGAGAAGAAAGGACAGAGTAGAGTGGGTGCAATCAAATAATACGCCATTTGGATTGTGAGAGTTCAATAAATATATAGGTGGAAAGAACAAATTTAGCTGGATCCATATGGCAGAAGCTACTTAGTATTTTGTGGGTTTAAATATGCCCTGGGGATGCTTTGAGATTTATGAATGGAGAAACTCATTTAACAAAGCTATGCATTATCAGTGATGTGTAACAGGGTTTCGACGGAGGAAATTGAAAATGGAGAGATCAGTAAAGGAAGCTGATGATGTCACAGCAAAAAGCTTCTGAGCTCCTTCCTAAACTGGCTCTTGCTGGCGTCCCTCACCCCATGTCCTCCATCCTCCGCTCGCTCGCTTTCACAGGGAGTGCAGCAACACCTGCAGTTTACTCTCTCCTTTCTCTGTGCTCCATATACACGTCCATCTGATGCCACCAAGCACACCTGCCCTGTGGACACCTATAAATGATATCTTTTTCAAAGGAGCTCTTGACTCAGAAAGCTCATCAAAGTTGGTTGTTTCTAGCCCAGTCTCTTCTGCTATTCATCTTGCTGGGAGAGACCAATCCTGGCACATCAGTAGATGGAGCACTCTACAGAAATCCATCACTTTTTTCAAGTTAGTCCAATCCAAAGAAAGGAAGGGTCTTCCTAGGATGCAGTTCAGGGGCCTCCTTTTATTTGAAAGGAGACACAAGAGGAGCACTGGGCTTTCAGTGGCACTCGAAGAAGGAGGGGTTCACTTGGCAGCTAGAAAGGCAGCACTATATTAGAAAAGGCGGCGTGTGATTCTTCATATAAATTATAAAGTGGTTCCCATGGGGAAGAGGTAGAAGCTACAGGAGAAAATGAAATATATAAAGTAATGAGTGTCCAGATTGAAGAACAATGCAAACTCTGCGGTTTTATTGTTTCTTATATTTTCAAGAAACAGATTCATTTTTAATTTATTCAATATTTGTGTTTAAATTTACTTTAATATGAAATCATGCGTTTCCATCCAGGTGTCATGGTTAAGCAGGAACAGGGAACAAAAACATAACCATTATATCCTTGTAGAGAATTTCCTATCTGTTATTGGTATCTTGTTGAAAGGTTGCTTAATTTTCCGCCCCATCCCCAAAAATATTCATAAATACGAATACTTCTGCAAAGGAAATCTATATATGTATGGCACTGTTAATTTATCCTTTACTTTCTTTTACATGAGTCAGCAATAGAAAAATCACTCCTGGATACTACTCCCTTCCGTAATAGCATCTTAATCAAATTTATCCTAGCAACATAATCTTCAGAACGATTAGTCACTGGTATTTTTGCAGTAATGTGCTATTGGGGAAATATTACAAGCAGGATTTAAAAGATTAGACTAAGGAGCATTATTGCTATGTCCAAGAGAAGTAGAATAGCTACTCTTTTAAAGTAGGCAATATCACGGGAAAGGAAAACTGAAGTTGAAGATAAAATGTAAATGGTTTGGTTCCTGCAGTTACATGATTGTCTGAAACATGCATGGAGTCTCATTGCATAATTCACTATTAAAGATAACCTTCAGGATTACCTCAGTGTTCACAAAGAAAGTGAAAAAGTCATTGGAATTACTTACAATTGAAAAAGTAGAATTAGATTTTTAAAAATTCAGAAGTCATCTTGAAGAGCAGAAAAATGATGGCCTTTGCCCCAAAAGGACCACTACCACTTTCTCTGTCAGCTTGTAGCAGCATGTTGGCTTCAGCACTGCTGTGGTACGAGATAGAAGCTGTGTTGTGAGTATTTCAAAGAACCATCAGGGTGGCCCATGGTGGACAGGCTTCAGCAGAGCATCCTAAGCAAATTCAGGAGAAGGAGCTGGCAATCCACTTCTAAAATTAGCCAGTGAAAACCTGATGGTGAACAGTGGCACTCTGTTGAGTGATGTGTTGGAATATGATCCCCTCAGATCAAGGGACAACAGAAATACCATCAGGGGAAAATGTGCCTCCTCAAGGGAGGGTCTATATTATTGCCACGATGGAACAGAGCTCTGGGAACTTTATTTGCTAATGTGCCATGACTTGAGAAGGAACAACTACAGACATCTATTGATAATTGGAACAAGAAATGGTGAAATATGAATCTAGAAAAATTGGGCTAAAAGTGAGTTAAAATGAACTTGGGATAGTTATGTCCAAGCAGAGGATGATATCATTTATTATACTGGGTTAGAGTTGAAAAGGAATGACATTGTATTCATTATTTAAAAAAGTTCAAGATATAACCTGAAGTACAGTGCTGTCAGTGATAATTACTATTCATAAGCCTCTATGGCAGATCAGTGAATATGACTGTATTCAACCACTAATGATAAAGATGAAGAAACTGAATAGTTTAACCAACATCTGCAATCTGAAATTTATCAAACAGGCACCAAGAAGCATTATCATCATTAAGATACATTAAGAAACATCAATTAAGATGCATTTATCATTACTGGTGATTGTAAAATTTACTGCAATGTAGAAATTGGAAAAAATAAAAGGAGAAATCTATAGTTGGAGAATATGACTTCAGCAATAGAGACACCAGGAATCTTGTGAATTTTGCAAAACTAATGACTTATTCATTGCAGATATCTTTTTCAATAATATAACAGCAATTATATATGTTGACCTCACCAAACAGAACACACAGGAATCCTGTAAGTGCAGAAAGAGTTGATGATGACGCTCAAGATCACCAGTTAAAAAAAGCAGGGGCCAACAACTGAAACTGACTATCAATTGCTCCCAGGCAATCTCAAGTTGAAGTTGGAGAAACTCAAAACAAATCCATGAGAGACCATTCGCAGCATTGAGTGTACCCTACCTCGATTTAGAGACCATTTCATGAGTATTTTGGATGCTTTGAGCACTAATGAATAAATCCAACTGAGTTGTCAAATGACTTCTGAGTCATCATACATGCAGAGAAAGAAAGGATATTAAAAATATTAGAAAAACAAAGACTAAAATCTATGTCCAAAGAGACTCTAAATGTTTTCTCGATAGTAGAGAAATGAAAGAAAAATATGATCAAGGAAAAGGAAAGCCTGATGAATGTAAAAATGTTGAAAGGAAATTGCTTTTGGGAACCCCAAAGAATGCACTCAGCATACCTCGAGCTCCAAAAAAACTAGGAAAAGAATCCTATCTTCCAGTTGAAGTCTTAAAGGATTTAATGGACAAAATATTGAATGACATGGACAATATTGAAAGCAGATGGAAGGTATACCCAGACTCAATGTACCAAAAGAACTGGTGGAGTTAGAATATATTCAAGAACCAATGGTATTGAAGGAAGAAATCCGTGCTGCACTGAGGACATTGATCAGAAACAGAGCTCGCATGGAAATGTGTCAACTGATGCTGGACTTGAGGTCCTCGCCCCTCTGTGACAAGAAATTTGGAAAAGAGGTACCTGCTCAACTGACTAGAAGAGAATTACATTTATGTCCATTTCATAAAAAGATCACACAATGGACTGTGGACTTTTTGAACAGTATCATAGCCAATTATAACTTTAAGATGAATAGAATCAAAGATAATTAAAAACTATCTTCTACAGGTAACTGCCCAACAGTTCACCTATATTCAGAAAATGAAATGTAATGAGAAGTATCCTTGGTGATGTCTGATGTATCTTTGAAGTAAGAAGAGAATACCAGGAAGATGCTTACCTGTGTTTTACTGATTATGTAAAGGCATTTGACTGCATGGATCATAACAAGTTATAGAAAGGTTGCAGAGAATAAGGGTTCCCACACCCTTAGCTATTCTCATGCAGTACCCGTATACAGACCAAGGGTCAGTAGTTCAAACGGAATAGAGAGATACTACTGCATGGTCCAAAATGAAGAAAAATGTGTGTCAAAGTTATATCCTTTCACATTCTTACTCACTTTGTATGATGAGATGCTTGATTATATGAAGAAGAACAAGACATCAGGATTGGAGGAAGAGTCCATAAGAGCCTACAAAATGCATAACACACAATCTTGCTTGCCAAAGATAAGACATAACCTTGCCTGCCAAACGTTAGCAAGAGTTGAAGCGCTTATTGATCAAGAACAGATTTTACAACCTTCTGTATGGATTACATCTCAAAAGAAAGAAACTAAACCTTCTTATGACTCAACTACTAGGCAATTGCATGATAATAGGAGGAAATATTAAAGTTACCCATTACTTTATTCTACTTGACTATATAATACTCATTGGAAATGTAGTAAAGAAATTAAAGGATGTATTGCCTGACATTGTTAATCCCCTCATGTGAGTAAAGAACACTAAAGAAAAAATGATGTCTTGCAATGATGTGTTGTTGAGGAATACTGAGTATACAATGGACTTCCCAGCAACGTGAACAAGTTTGTTTTGAAACAAGTACAATCAGAGTGTTCCTTAAATGTGGAGGTGAAACTTTTTGTCATGTACTTTGAATATGTTTTCAGAGAAGGAAGAGTCTCTGGAAAAGGACATCAGACTTGGCAAAAAGCGGGTCATTGTAAAGAGGAAACCCTTTAATGAGGTTGACACTATAGCTGCAGCAATAGGTTCAAACTCAGCAATGCTTGTGAGAGAGCACAGGACTGGGGGTATTGTGTTCAGTTGTACACAGGGTCATTAACATGAGATTCACATCAACTCAGGCATCTAACCACAATAATTGCTACAAGAAATATTAAAACCCGAGTACCGACATTGAAAAGATCTCAATGTAATTACAGTCTTGACTGAGATGTTTTCATTGTCTCTGCATGCCTTTTGAAGCTAGAAGTTAAATTAACTTTGCTCTAGTAAAATCTGTCAATATTCATGGAGTTAGCAGATTGAGCTCATTTGCCTGGGCTCATCGTTTGAATTTGCTGTTCCTAACTGCCTCTAAGAAACAGCTGGTAAGAAACATGGCTGCAGCTTTGCCATTTGGTGCTAAGAAAGAAAGAACAGGAAAGAAACAGATACCACTTGGCTCATAAATTCATCACCATCAGTTTAGAACGCAACAGTCCATGAATTATCTCCTTCATTGAGGAAGGAGAATATAATTACATATACACAAACTATGTTACTGTTCATTTATTCATCTTTTCAATAAATATTTGAGTGCAGACCATCCAAACAAGCACAAATGCAAAGAGGCAAGAAGGAGGAATAATAATGTTCTGCAGATGAGGAGAGGCATAATAAAATTCTCAGTGGAGGATTTTGGTTTTTTTCTTTAGGGGTATGTAAGTACAGTCATGATGAAAGAAAACCATTAATTGAAATAAAGGCAAAGGCATTTCATTTGGGAAGGATTGTATATGCAAAATATTGGAGGTAGAAATTACCCATTTTATATAAAATCAGACTTTGTATTGAGTAGACATTCCTCTCTGGAAAAGCAGGCTTTGCATCACTCAGAACAGAGTTAGATTACCCACCTATTGTCTCAGGACTTCGGTGATGATACATGTTACCTGTTTTCGTCTCGACAAACAAAGAAAGCAATGAAGGGAGTACATTTCCACTTTTTTCCCTCATAAATTCTCTATTAAAAACATTTATGGTACCACTATGACTGCTGTGTCAAAGTCTAAATTCTATGTGAATGACTTATCCTGGATACTTTGTGAGGTTCTACTGTGGAGAATCAATCACTCAGCAGGATTTCCCACTGGAAAATAGAATTGAGAGGACCATGGGAGAGAGACATTTAGAATGGTAACAATAAAAACAAGTTTGTAATGATCAAAAAGTGGATGATAACTTTGTCCCTCTCTGTTATTAGAAATGACCCATATCACTCAGAATTAATTCTAAATGTCTTATTAAATTGAAAGCAGGTTTTCTCACCTACTCTGCTTTGAAGCTGTGCAATTACACAAATGACTGCACACTTAGTATTAGCATAATAGTTATTGACTTTAATTTTTAAGTTATGCGGTTATTGACAGCATGCTTTTTATATGAGAACTTTAATATAAACTCAAATTGTCTTGGGTTAGCATGTTAATTCAAATAGAAGGAACCATACAATTAACAGTATTATTTGTTTTAACTACTATGATCCTGTCAAAGAAAGAAAAACAGTTAATCCATTTTCAAAATACCCCAGAGTTCGGTGTAGTCAAATAAGACTGCATACGCTTATTACCAAGGAATGGCTTCTGACTCATAGAACTGCTCCATTGGGTTCTCTGAGCTGCCTGTATGGAAACAGGGCCACATCTGTCTGCTGGGTTGGGAAGAGGTTCCAGCTGCCAACCTTTCCATAAGCAGCCTGGTCTTTAAATAGTATGCCACAGATCCCCTTAGATTGGGGTGGGGCGCCTTTTTATGGGGCATTTGGACATTTAGAGTATAATTCACAAACCATGCTAATCGAATATTTAAGTAGCTCACCCCTGAGGCTGTGCATGTCTGGAACTGCTCCTCCTTAGCGAGGGGAGTGATGTTAGTGGATGTTGATGATTCGCTGGGTCTCATATGCCCCACGGCTGGACATTCTTCTCCCTGGTCTTAGATCAATGTATACATAGAGATGTTAATAAGTAAGGAGAAGGGTAGATATTGATATAGATAAGGACATCAATAGTCATTGGTTTATTTTCTACTTCATAGATTTTTAGCCCGCAGCTATTTTGGTAAATGTCTGTAAAGCAAGAGGTAATTGGATTCTAGACCAAGACTTTGGCACTAACCTAGTGAAATATGAATTCTCTTCTCTCTCTAGCTCTTCTCCAGGTGCACTAATGGCCTGCTGAGTTTCGCTTTGGCCTGTTAATTGTGAAATTGTCCGTTCAATCCCACCAGGTGCTCCTCCGGAAGAAAATGAGGCGTTCGGCAATCCAGACAGTCGATGACTTTGGAAACCCAGAGGGGCACTTCTCTGGGCCCTGTAGAGCTGCTCAGAGTAAAGGTGCACTCAGTGGTCATGAGTTTAGCTTTGCTTTAAGTTTTCTGCATCCACCCTGGGATTTTAGCAGCCGAATCATGACACGTTCATAAAATAGTCCACTAGGGCTTAAGAATAAAAGTACTTGTCCCTGGGGTGCGAGCTTGGTCTTATGTGACTTTCTGGTCAGTGCAGCAATTGCTTCACTGTCCTACACATCCTCATTGACTTTTTCACTTTCATTTTTAGCGTAGAAGATCTGGTTTCCAAATCCTCTGCCTCCTCAATTTGAGCCTATTGTTACATTTGAGAATACATCGCACCCTCAGGAGATGCTGTGGCATCATAGGCCCTTGGCCAATGCCCCGTTTGGTGGAGTCATTGGCCAGCGTCATCTTGTGCACTGAGAGGGTGATGAATCTAGGCTAAGAATGGAGTCTCTGCCCCAATGGCTCTCCTTTCACACCCCGTAAAGAAGGTTTGTTTTTTCCAGAGCCTCTTTTGTCTTGTTACTGCTCTGTATAAAAAACGACCCAGTTAGGAACAGAAAATGCCACTGAAGGCCTACCCAGCTCCTCAACCATGCTTTACTTTCTCTTCTGCTTAACAGATTCCTCGAAGTTAGAATAAACAGCAGATTATTTTCTACAGCAGATGTAACGTCCTAGTTTCTTCACTCTTAAATTAGTAACAAGGACATCTGGACCACTACTTCTCATGTGCAGAAGGTGTATATGAGAGCGGTGGTATGGGCTTAGGTTTCATAGTTTGGAAAACTACAGCAGTTGAAACCAAGTGAGGGTGTACTTCTACTTCTTTGCAATCGGGATACGTGGTGTCATGCTCACCTTCCTTGATGGCCCCGAAACACATGTAGAGTCTATTATAAGGTAGAGTCTATTTTTGAGCATTCTATGATTTCCTTTATCTTGAGCACGAACTAGGGGAAGGACAACCACTGAGGTACTGATAGGGGTGGAGAGCTCACCAGAAAGTACTTCCTTTTTCTGAGTGGGTTTCAAATGGCTGTGTTTATGGTGGAAACAGGAAGAAGAAGCTGCCAGGAGGGGAGGGCAATGGAGAGGTTGTATTGATCAGTGCTTACCACATGCCAATCTTAACCTTGACCCAATGACTCTTGATCATGTTCCCAAGGGGCAGTGATTGTGATTATATCGGTCTTGTACCAAAGAATATAAAACTTTACATAGTTTAACTCATGCTGCATTCATTAGTAGTCAACTAGGGTTTCTAAGAATCCACACTGATGCCAAATTTACTTTTCCTAGCATAATCTGACCACTCGATCTCTCCAGGAGTCATTCTGCTTCCATAGGAGAATCAGCGATCTCCTATAGCAATCAAAGCATTCATTACTCCTTTTTTTGGTGAGTGGGTGAATGCTTTCAACTGCTTCTGTAGGGGCACTACGGTTATCTTCCATAGTTCATTCTCATGCAGATATAACCAATATTTAGTATTTGAAGCACAAGGTAGTTGTTCTAAGTATCTTAAGTAGACTGAGCACACACTGATTTTCAAATTCATTATGAACAATGAAGACTGAAAACCTTTGTAAAAGGCTCTCTCTTTGTTCCATCCATTATAATCGAATCTACTAACCAAGAAATCCAAAGAGATTGCTGGTAGCCATGGGAGTCTCCTGACCCTCTAGACCAGCGGTTGTTAACCTGTGGGTTGTGTGACCCCTTTGAAAAGTCGAATGACCCTTTCATGGAGGTCACCTGATTCATAACAATAGCAAACTGACACTCATGCAATAGCAATGACAATAATGGTATGGTTGGAGGACAGGGTAACCACAACATGAGGAACTCTATGACAGGTTCTCAGCATTAGGAAGGTTGCAGACTACTGCTTTAGAAAATTTATTTGATACATTAACACACATCCTGGCCTTTATGGTTACAAATATAATGGACCAGAGTGCCATCAGTACTCTGTAGGAATTCTTTGTAAGCTTACCTTGATGTAATAATTTTAAAAATCATTGAAGTGTAGCACATTATAGACATACATAATAAATTAAATATGGTCCTTTACTTAAAATTCAAAGGTGATATCTAAGAGTTAATATAACGTTTTGGCTTATTTCAACTGGATTTGTCTTTTCAGAAAAAATAGTTTAGTTTGTATGTTTTATAAGCATTGATTAAACCAAAGGGATCCGCAAAGCAAAGTGAACTCAGTGCCCTTGAGTTGACACTGACTCACAGTGAGCCTGTAGGACAGGGGAGAAGTGCCGCTAGGTGTTTCTGAGCCTGTAGCAGCTTAAGGGAGTGGAAAGCCCAGTGTTTCTCTTGGGGCTTTTGGTGGTTTCCAACTGTTGACCATGCAGCTCACAGCCCAGCATCTCGCCACTATGCCACCACGGCTCCATAACTTTGACACTCCAAGAGTTGGCAGTAATGAAGCTATGGTCCACACATGACATTTCTAAGATAATCCTGTTAGCAAGTCTGTAAATATGCATCATGGCACATCTTTATTTTTATTCTGTTTTATCCATTTTATTTATATAGTTTAGTATCAGTGAGTGACTGCTTAGGGTATGTCCAATAAAGACACAAAGATTTGACTTTAACTGATCAGAGAGCAGGTTTACCTTCATTTGTGCCATCAAGTCAGAGTCTCCACCTGCTTCTTTGGTTAAGCTTTTTTGAGCACCATGAAGAGTACCTGCAGCATCGGAGGTACTAATCACATACGTACTTGCTGAATGATCGTGGATACTTGTGTATCCTCCCCTCTTTCCATTGAAACCTTCCTGACAATAAAAAGAAAAATCGAAGAGGCAAAAAAAAATCAATTCTGAAATGAACCATACTTCCAAACACAGCTGTTTAGAATATTTTTTGAGTGTCCACATTATGTATGCCAACCGGCTGGTCTTTGAGGTCTGTGTGCTGGCATGGACATGGTCCAACCTTGGCAGCAAGGGCATTCCAACTCCTATGGGCACCTTCCTCTCAGCTGCTGCTTTGTTTGTTTCTTGGTTTTTGTTTCTTTTAATTACCTTGGCTGCTTCTCTATTCTACTGGCAGGATGCAAGGGACCATGCAGCAGAGGGCTTCGTGTCCTATGATGAAGTCAAAGATCACCAGGACACACAGATCCATGGGGGGGGGGGGGGAAGAAAGAAAAACAAAACAGTCTAAGAAGATGGATCTGTATTCTGACCCCCAGAGGCTAAATCTATGTAAAGATTTTATTAGCTGCACATAATGTGATTAAATGTGTGTCTTTCAAAGCTATAAAGGAATGCATATTTTTACAAAACAAGAAAAATGGAGAAAATTTATAAAGCTGTGTGTATTCAGCAACCAATGTCTTTGTTTTCTACCAAAGTAAGGAGTGCACATTTGAAAAAAGTATAGAATAGTTTGGTATACATGGACTACGTGAAAGTACATCTAAAATATTAATACAATTGTCTGACCTGTTTGAGAACCCCCTGACCTCTATCCTCCACTGCTGTCCAATTTTGAGGTGCCGAGATAGAATTCCCCTTTCTGGGCTTTTCTCCTGAGAAAATGGGTGGTTTTTCTCCTGGCTTATGGGTGGCCTGCAAGGCTGGGCATGGCAAAGCAGGGGCCAGAGAGTGGGGGAGCTTGGGACTCAGGTGTGTAACTGCCCAGCCCCTTCTCTGCTCTTGTTTCACTCCACCCCCACTCACTCACTCTCCACTCCACCCCCCCACCCACCCCTGAGAGGAAACTTTAATAATTCCTCCTCTCATTTCCACAAGACAGACCCAGTGAGTGAATCAGGCCAAGTGTTGATAGTGTGGTGTGAGCGTGACCTTGTGAGAACCTGTGTGTCAGGGATGAGGTGGCATTTCCGTGTGCGGCAGCCCTTGGTGTTCCCCTCCTTTGGTGGCGCTGGGGTATGTGCGTGTGCACCCGAGTGAAAGTGTGTGTGAATGTGGGGGGTGTGTGTGTCAATGGTTTCTACTTGCTCCTGGGATGCTGACCCAGGGATAGTAGATGTGGTCACAGTCCTATATACAGAGCTTTCTTTTGTATTAAAAAAATACTCTTTCAATAAATGTATCATTTTTGTGCACAGTCAAAAAATATTAATACAAAGTTTCCAGGTTATACATGCACAGGTGTGTTAGCCCGGGCAAACTAGAGGAACAAACTCATAGGCACACATATGGATATAAGGAAAAGGTTTATATACAAGAGGAACAGGACATTAAGAGAGCATCCCACCCAGTCCAGTACAAAGTCACAAATCCGATATTAGCTCATATGTCCGATACCAGTCTATAAAGTCTCCTTCTGACTCACAAAGTCACAGACCAGTGGAAGCAGAGTCCCAGCGCTGGCAGGGGTCCCCTCATGGCTCCTCGCTTCCAGGACTCGGGTCCATCAACAGCATCCAGTGGTAGAAGCAACTCAGCGCTGGCAGGGGTCTCCAGGTGGCTTCTCCAGCTTCAGAGGTCAGGTTCTATCAGGCTAAGGCTGTGTGCTTTCTCTTCTGGCTCCTTCAGCTCCTCGGATGCTGCCATCTTGTCTGTAGTTCATTGTCTCTGAGACTAACTCCCCAAAACTGGGGAGATAGCTTCTCATCTTCACGAGGGAAATATTGCGAGATTTCCCAGAAGTCTCAGGAGAAAGCCATGCCCACATGGAGACCTCATTGGCTATCTCCAGATTAACAGGCCAGACTCCACCACTACATCTCAATCATGAAATTAACATAAGCCCATGACTGCTACAACAGATATTTAAATAAAAACCAAAACCTCATGGCCATTGAATAATTTTCCTAGTGTGTTTCCTAGACAGTAACTCTACAGAAACAAAAAGTTCCATCTTTTTCCCAAGGAGCAGCTGGTGGTTTTGAACCACTGACCTTGCTGTAAGCAGCCCAACACATAAACATTATGCCACTAGTGCTCCTTGCATTGGTATAATCTGCATGTATCTGCAATCAGTGGGTGGCTAAAGACAAGTTCTCTGCGTACTGCATTTGTCTTAGTTTTATTAGTTTTTTCTTTTATTTTTATAAGTGTTTTATTAGCTTTATTCCCACAAAAGATGTATTTTTTTGCCATGAAAAATATTATTTTGAAGTCAGAACTAACAAAATTTTAACAAAACTCAAGGTGACATCTTGCCAAATTATAGTTGCTTTGCAACAAGATAATCTAAATGCTGTCCCCTCCACAGAAAGCTAACAAGAGTTTTGACATCAATCCAACATTTTAAGGAGTATTGGGAAGACCTAATGGATAAGTCAAGAGAGAGAGAAGACAGTCAGCTTTGATAAATCTACAAACTGTGTCGCAAGTCCAGAAACTGGTGGAACATGGTCACAGAATTGCCACCAGTACAATTGCTGCTGAATTTGGGATGTCACATGGTGTGGCCATTTCATCTTTAAGTGAGCCTCTTCATCTCAGATTTGAATTCAGTGAATGCCAAAAGCCGTGAGGGGTAATCAGCAAGCTCATCAGTCTGCTGAGCAAGATGGACGCTAAGGAGCGAGATTTCATGGAAGAAAATACACTAGGGAAAGTTTTGGATTTATCAATAGGATCAGAGAACTGAAGCATTTGAAGGGAACTCCTGGGCTAGTTAAATGCAGGGCAAAGCAGTGAGCTCAGGTCACTACACAGAGCATTTATTTTTGTTTTAGGTGGATATGGGATTCTAGAAGAATAATCTTGCTAGATGTTCTTAAAGGACATATAAGTATTGTAGAACATTATTATGAAAAAGCCTTAAGAAAAATGAAAACTGCAGTGGGGAGATAAGAGGCAGAAAAATCATGCTGAGAATTTTTTTTCCTCCCTCAAGACAATGTCCCTGCTTATTCATTGGGCACAGCAAGTTCTGTCCTATGAGAATTGTTTATGACGTCTTATTCTGCTCATTCCACCCATCTGATGCTGCCCTTTCAGATTTTTGTTTTGTTTTGGACCTAGAACCTTGAGTCTCTCAAGGTTCACTTGTGAAGATTTTGGTCTTCATATTAAGTTGCAATTCATACTGAAGAAAGCAATCCTTGATCTTCATCAGCAAGGGCCTCAAGTTCTCTTCACTGTCCACTAGTACAGTGGCATCGTCTACATACTGTAGATGGTCAATACACCTTCCAATAATGCAGATGCCACATTCTGGTTATAACCCAGCTTCTCTGTTAAGGTTTCAGCATGCAGATTGAGTAAGCATGGGGAGAAGGTATGTTGAGAATCAATAGTTTTACATCTTATATTAATAATTATGATATTTCTGTGATGTGTAGCAATGCTTTTGGACTTGCCCTCATACGTTTACATGTAAAACCATGACTGTCTCTAAGTCTCCTCACCAGTGCAACCTTATTCATTCATGCTAGGCCTTTACCCTTTCTGGTTATTTTAAAATAGCCACTTTTCACTCAGGTAACTTGACTTTGGTAACTGTCCATCATTTATCCTGTTGTAAGAAATGGCTTTCTTTATATACGTCACCCTCCTGTTGATAGGTTTTGGCCTGTAGTCTTGGTTTGGGTTCTTTTAATGATCATTTTGCCAAATATTTGCTTTTACCTTATTTTGTTGCATAACTGAAATTAGAAAGGAACTCTTGACTTTTCATGACAAGAAAAATAAATCAGCTAAGTTCAAGGAAGTTTTCCCACAGGAGAAGAACCTTGTCCAACTTTCAGGTAATGGGCGATTGTTTAGAAAGGAGATTGAAAAAAGCTCAATGTGGACAAAATAGCATGATTATCTCATTATTAAATTATGATAAATATATTTTGAATAGAATTTTTATATAGTGGATGAACTGCACTATAGTGAAGTTAATTTCACTTGTTCATCTTACTTTTTTAAAAGGAGGAACTAGACAATTTTAAACTGCAAATGTAATTTGCATTTTTACCATATCTCTGGACTACTATTGCTAGTTCTCATTATGGGGACTCTACTCATGACAGCCCTTATCCAGGACAAAATTTAATGCTGTTACGTCCTGTGCCTTCATGTTCTTTGCTTGACTGGCTCACTTTATCGCTATACCACAAATACTGACTTCCAAAGGGATCTACTGGATTCCTTAAATTCAAGGCAAAGAGACCAGCCCAGCTTATAAGAAAGTGTTATTGTGTATCCCAGAGGGGTTTGGATTGTCTCTAAGGACTCTGATGGGGTAGTTTTAGGAGGCTGTTTCTGAGAGGTCACTTCTGCAGTTACGAGGTCAACATGTTACCTGGAGACCAGTGTTTGACAAATGTCACTCTTCTGCAGCAGTCATTGCTACTCTAATTGACACTTGCATTTTACATTAAAGGAGCAGCATCTGGAGAGTTCAAAAACTGAAGGATTTACTTCTTTCTTGTCTATTGGGAAGAAAACCCACAAATGACTGTTCATTAAATTGATACTAATTGTGAAAGGAATTCTTACTATTTCAAAAAGAATTCCTGACTGTATGTAGGAATCCAGAGATTTTCCCTTCAGGATTCAAATGTTTCATGGTTGTAAAAGCTCATTTATAAAGTTTAATGACTATTCTTTTCAAAATTGAGCATTGCACACTGTGTCTCACACACAAGTTTTAGTTTAAAGTGAGATAGCTATGATCATGTTGCCCCCTCCCTTTTAGCAATGTTTAAGCTGGTTTCTTTAAAACAATAAATATGTTTTTACTCTTTCTGTGTGACATAATGCTACTTAATAATAGGTAGCACATTATATTAAAATACTGGATCACAAATAAATACCTGGACAGCTAAATCTCTGTGCTATGATTGGAGGCAGCTTATCTTGTTGTATGTGCCTATCAACAAATTCCAGTTTATCAACATGGAAAATGCCAACATTAAATATAGGCACAGAATGCTTAGAAAAAAATTGACCTGAATAAATGTTGTATATTATTATTAAAGTCTGTTGAGTTCTAAGAACAAGATAGCAATATGTGAGTGATTTGCTTTACTATCTAACATGCATGCAGTTTTTCATAGTTTTTAAAAAGATTGCAATTCAATCCTTCTTTTATTCCTTCCTACCCTTCTCCCTCCTTCCCTCAATTCTCTCCTCCCTCCCTGCACCATCCCTCCGCACATCTTCACTGCAAACCATGCTGTGAAACATACAGGTGAAGCCATTCATGCTACTCACTTACAATGCAGCACGGGTGATACAATACTCATCCAGTGGTCATAGATATTGCATTCATTGTTGCTAGGTGTTGCGATGTCTGTTCCCACTCATAGCAACCTTAAGTACAACAGACTCAAATCCTACCCAGGCCTCGACCACCCTCTATTTGAGCCCATCGTTGCGCTCCTTGTCAGACCACCTCATTGAGGTCTTCTTCTTTTCTGCTGCCCTTCTGCTTTGGAAAACACAATGTCCTTTTCCAAGGGATTGTAAAGTGAAACTCAAGATTAAGGAAAAAAATACAGATTAGAAAACGAAGAATCTGAGAAAAGTTGGTGCTGTATGGTTGCTAACTGGTTCCTTGTGAGATACTGAATTTAGCCCATTAGAAATGATACTAATAGGGAATGATCATTCTAACTGGCTCAGAAGTATTTCCTGAAAGTAGGAGGGAGTATCTGCCTATTTCCCACACCTCAAAATGTTGCTAGTTGCAAAGTTTGCTATTTTAACCTAGTATGTTTCTACAAAGTCCTTGGCCAGTATTCTTTTGAATCAAGGGGCAGAACACCTACCACCAGTCTTCCTAGGATCAGATGCATGATTAATTGCCCACTATTCACAGTTCTTAGGTCTGAGTAATTTTTTACTCCCAGCTCACAGCATTATTGAGTTGTTGCGTGCATACCAGGTTGTGCATATGTGTGTGGGGGTGTGTTTTCGAATGTTTTGCTTCAGGGAATTTTGAAGTATTTAATAAAAGCAATTTCATGGTACTTTTTACTCCCATCTGGAATCTTATTCCTTTATCTTTTGTGAGATAATTTCTTCTTGACACATTTACACAATTCATTCTTCTAATATTTTCTACTTCAGCTCTTTTCTGAAGCAGGTCCCCTTCAGATGATATCTTTATTCTAGAATAGCCTGTAGGTGACTTTTTGAAGTCAGTCAGTACATCCCAGGTTACTTCATTTTTGCTTTCACATGTCTTTTCATTGACCTTCCGTAATGACTCCAGTAGTATCGTCACATTCCAGCCTCATGTTCTCACAGAGAAACCACTGCCACTCTCCTGGACTTGCTTCATGCAAATTCAGGAAAGAAAATACTTCAAGAAAGCAGTATCTCTATTATATTAGTTCTCCAGGCTCACCCAGTTATTCAGGCGATTGCCAATCATAGGGACTTAATGGTCGTAAGGCTATAGATTCTTTCAAAAGCAGACAGCCTCGTCTTTCTCCTAGTGGCTTCAAACAACTGGCCTCGTGGTTAGCAGACCAAAGTGTAATCCACTGCAGCATTAGGGCTCCTTAGACACAGCCATTCTAGTTCTCCAGGATCTCCAACCTGCTCTCCACCTGTCCTGCGATGTCCTGTGTGGCATGTACTGTGCTCTGGCCAAGGAGATGTGAGCAGATGTGATATGTCAGAGTTCTCTTCCCAAGGCTGAGTAAAGAGACCAGTCTTGTATCATTTCAGAATCACCAAGGACAAGCACTTCCTGGGTCTCCCCAGTGTGTACTTTTTGCAACAAGAAGGTGTGGTTGAAGAACCCTGTTCAAAGATGATGTCTAATGGTGTGTTGACTCACAGACCCTGGACTCTGAATTGATTCTGAAACTGAATTGGACTCAGATTTCATCATGTGGAGAATGTGTGACAATACTTGTCTTGTGTCAGCAAGCATAAGCCAAGCAGGCCATGACCAGAGGGGTTCAGAACACAAACAACTAGCCAGTTGTCAATACGTTGATTCTAACTCATGGTGACCCTGTATGTCCAGAATAGCACTGTGCTTCATACGGCTGTGAGGGCAATGGCCTTTCAGGAACAAATCCCCAGAGCTATCTTCTGAGGCATCTCTGGGTGCATTTGAACTCTTATTCTCCCAAACTCTGACTTCTCTAGGTGGGTCTGATTCTCGGTCTTTTTAAAAATTTTCATATATGTGTTTATTGCTGTAACTTTCCCTCTGAGTATTGCTTTGACTGTGTCCCAAAGGTTTTGGAATGTGGTGTTTTAGTTCTCATTTTTTTCAAGAAATTAAAAAAATTTTCATTCCTTATTTCATCAATAAGTCAATTTAAATCAGTGTATTATTAAATTCTTAACCATTTGATTTTATTCTTTTGCTCTATTACTGATTTCTAACTTTTGGTAATGTGTTCTAAGAATATGGATTAGAACATCTCAATAGTTTAAATTTTTTATTAGGGCTTTCTTTATGTCCCAGCATATGGTCTATTATAGAGAACATTCCATGTGCACAACTGTGTAAGTGATGTAGTGCCAATTCAAAAAATGAGAATAGAAATACCATGTGATCCTGCAATACCTGGACTGGGTATATAGTCTAGAGATGTCAGAGTCAGCATGAGCAGACGTACATACACACATGCCCATCTCAGCACAATAGCAAGAAAGTGGAAACAACTTTAATATCCATTAGTAAAATAAATACTGGTACATGAACACAATGGAATAAAACATATTGCTGAAAAACAAAACAAAAATGGTGAAACTATAAAACAACTCGTGGCCTGGATTAGCCTCGAGAAGAATATGCTGAGTGCAACTGGTCAATCACAAAATGACAAGTGTTGCCTGAGACCATGAGGTAGACAGGGTTCTCTAGAGAAACAAGACCCAGAACACTTAGATGATATAGATGATAGATAGATAGATCATGACAGAATAGAGCAGTTCATTAGTCTACGCAGCAGCACAGCAGTGCACAGCAGTTCAACTCACTTCTCTGGAACAGTATACTGGAAGTCCTTCAAATCATGAGGGCTGCTTAGTCCAAGATCAAAGAAGCAGAAAGCTGAATCTTCCATCAGGCAAAGCAGGCAGTCCATCCACAGGCAGCAAACAGCAGGGTGAATCACAAACAGGCAGCAACTCAGGTACTTAGGCCCAGAAGGTATATCAAACTCAGGCAATACAAGGATCCACTAACCTCAAACTCAAGCGATGTATACACCAGCAGTGTCACAAAGGAGGTCTCAGAGTAACCTCAAGCTCTAGCATAGCGGTTCTCAATCTGTGCATCGCAACCCCTTTGGGTGAAACAATCCTTTCACAGGGGTCACCCAATTCATAACAGTAGCAAAATTACAGTTATGAAGTAGTAACCAAAATAATTTTATGGTTGGAGCAGGGGTTCACCACAACATGAGATGCAACTGGTTGATCACAAAATGACAAGTGTTGCCTGAGACCATGAGGTAGACAGGGTTCTCTAGAGAAACAAGACCAGAACACTTAGATGATATGAAAGGGTCATGGTATTAGGAAGGTGGAGAACCACTGCTGTAGTGACAGGATCCATGGATAGTCTGTCTCATAGGTAGTGCAGCTCACAAGTTGAGGCAGAGGACCAGCTGAAGCAGCTGGACACTGGTCTCACCACCAGAGAACAAGAGAGCAAGTGCCAGGTCCTATGTGCAAGCCATTTATCTCTTTGTCTTCCAATCAAACTGCAACCTTATTAATCCCACAAGTTCCTATTGGCCAGGTAGGCACAAACCACTACTATAAGGGAAAAAAAAACAAGCAAATAGGATGAGGGCTTACATACAAAGGGAGGAGACTTTAGCATTTACTAAGGGGCTTGTAGGGAGGAGAGAGCAAAGAAGGGAAGCTGGAGCCATAGGCCAGCGGGTTGACAAATATTAACTTTGGTGAAGGAGGAGATAGTAACATATAAGATGAAGAAGACAACGGACAGGAGTAAGCAGACTATTGGAGGTCTGATGCATAGCTTAGATTGTTGAGTACAAAGTTGAGCATCTGAAGTGTAAAACACCCACCTAATGAACAATAGAAAGAACTGAAGAAAAAGGTGTGATAGAGACATGATTGTGGAGCATGTGCTGTGATCATAATGATCAGCATATAGGTTTTGCTTGCTCGTTTTAACTGAAAGACCGTAGTGCACTCACATTTGTATTGCCTTTGGCAAAGAAGTCCTTTGGAAGCAGATCACAGGCCACTGTGAATTCCAGGAGTAAGAGAAGAGGTGGAAACTGAAAACCAAGGAGTAATCATCTAACCTGAATGCATTTGAACATATTTAAATGCCTTTCAGTGGAAATCTGTTACTCATTCTACTTGAGAATCCAGAGTAGCTTGAAGATATTGGAGGGAGGGGCTATTAATAATATCTGTGGTATTTTAATTAAGTTGAATTATGAAATAACTGAGCTATAAAAAGCAAAACAAAAAAATAAAGTCGTACAATTTCAAGGAAAACCATGGAGTTAAAACAAAATGGAACAGCGCTCAAAATTCTATCTTGGTACCGTCCAAATAAAAGAGCCCTATCAAACCCATTGCCACTGAGTTCTTTCCGGCTCACAACCCTTCTGAGGCAGCCTCTATTTTCTCCCACAAGATCAACTGGTGAGTGCACTCTGCTGACCTGACAGTTAGCAAGCAACCCAGCACCTGGCCCACAGCACCAGCCCAAGAAAAGGCGCCCTCGGAGCCATCCTGTAGGAGGAAGCGCAACTGCCCCTGTGGCTTCTGAGACTGCAAATCTTTCTAAGAGCAGAAAGACCCATCTTTGTCCTGTGCAGTGGCTGGTGGTTCTAAAATGCCGCTCCTGCAATTAGCATCCCGACACATAAGCCACTGAGCCACCCAGGCACCGACAGCATCGGTCCTTAATTACACTGCCACGTAGTGGCTATGATAGACTCAAGCTATGAGTCGTCCATTCATTGGAACAGTTACTGAAATTTTGAAGACAGCAAAATAATTTCTCAAAATTATGTAAGTAAGAGACAATGGAGCTCTCAATTAGAATTAAATATAGTATGTCTGCGTGCTTCTAGAAGTAAGAAGAGTCAGATTTTATTTCATGAGCTTTGGACATGTGTTGAGGGACCAGCTCCTGGAGAAGGTCATTGTGCTTAATAAAGGACAAGGTGAGAAAAAGAGACAGGGATCCTGAATTGGGTGGATGGAGAATGGCTCCAACAATGGGCTCCAAAGTAGCTGTGGTTTAAGGCTATGACTGGACCAGGCAGTGCTTTGCTCCATTGTACACAGGAGCATGTAAGTCCGAACCTTCTCAAGGATAACTGACAATAAAAATTACGTTATTTTCCAAACTGGAAATGGAAAAGAGTATTTTCTGAATTGTGAAAACCAGGCCATTGCATTTTTGTGTGTTTAAACTTGCTGTCATGAAAGGGAGAAAGTCAATTAAGGAAAGTGAAGCACTTAGATCAATTGACCAGAAGAAAGCCCTAAGTACAACCCCATGGAGAACCGACGGCCGATGAAGTGATATAATACATTTGCATTCTATGGTGGAATAATAACTGCCTTTTCAAGGTCTCAAAATGTGTCTTGGTTTGGAGACGCAGTGCAGTCCCAAAACAGATTTTAATCAAACTTGATTACATACAAATCATTTTATTTAAACCTTGTCTTACAAAATAAACCTGCCAAGCAAATGAAGGTAAGTTAAGATGCAGAGAGCAAGAAGAGATGCAAGATTGTGCTATCCATTTTCCCTTAGAGTGACTACTAAGAGGACAAAATGCATTTGGAAACATATTATAAAATAATAAGGTACATGATTATTGTACTTTGCTATCAGTCTTGTTCGTATGGCAGCATTTATAATGCCTTCATTCAAAAAAGTGATGTAGAATTGTCTATTGAGAATTCCAAGAGCAATATAATCCTAGATAAGATAAAATAATAATAAAATGCACTCCACAAGTCAAAATTCATTTTATTTGGGAGAAACACAAAACAATACCTTCATGTAGGAAACAATTTTCTTTTCTTAGTGCTATTATAATTGCCCGAGGCTGGGTTCTCTAGAGAAGTCAAACTAGTTAAGTTTAGAAATGTATATATAAAGAGATTGATCTCAAGGGAATGGCTCACCATTGCAGACACTGGTACACTTCAAGTCCATGGGCGAGATGTCAAAGGAAAAGTTTTGTTTTTTTTTTCTGATGCACATAGCTGTTGGGCTGGTAAAGTCAGGCTCACCAGGTCTCAAGCTTCTGAGTGTAGAGAACAACAAATCTAAGGTCAGAAGATATGATAACAAGCTGCTAAGAACTCAAGGTTTTGCAGGCAATAGGACAGGCTTCTTGCTCAAGTCCAAAGAATGAGATGCCAGGTGACAAGACATCTGTAGGAACCCGATGCTGCAAGAAGCAAAGACACTCTGCCAGAGTGTCCACACATACTGGGCACTGTCCACACATAGTGGGCAGAATGCAAGCGAGGACTCCCTTCAATTGATCGACTGCTCATGGGAGATCTCAGCATGGAGATGCTTGTCGTGTATCAGACCTCATGGTGGGGGATGGCCATTTCATAAGTACCAAACTGCTGCGAATCGTGGCCCAGACAAGTTGATGGACAGGCTTAGCTAACAAATAAATGAAATATGATTGTTTTATGACAGTGTTTGAAAATGGATATGTGGACTCCTTTCAGCCACAGACAAGTGTGAGAGAAAATGGGTTTGGTAGCCCAGAGCCCAAAACCTCATGTCCTTTATGCCATACCAACCACATGTCATAAAGATTTGAAGATAAACGAATACTGATGTACCTGGGAAGCAACAAAGCCCACATGGAAGAAGCACACCAGTCTGTGTGATCATTAGGTGTCAACTGATCAGGTATCAGAACACCACAAACAATCATATTGGTTCAATTGAAGAGGGCCAGAGTAGAGCTCCAGAGTCCAACTGTAGACAGTTGGACATCCCCTCAGAGAAGGGTCACAAGGAAGGGACAAGACAGCCAAGGTGTAGCAGAGCACCAACAAAGCATAAGCCATTCCTCTAATTCTTTAATGCTTCCTCTCCCCTCCCTCCACTATCATGATCCCAGTTCTACCTTAAAAATCCTGCTAGACCGGAGCAAGTACACTGGTACAGGTCAGAGATCTGGACACACAACATCCATGACAGTTAAACCCCTTAGGAGCAGTAATGGGAATAACAGTAACATGAGGGTAGGGAGAAGGTGGTAGCAAAAGGGGTAACTGAACACAATGATCGATGATGCATTAACTTCCCCTCCCCCCCACCTCTCCACCCTCCGCTGCCCCAGGGTGACAGGCAACAGAAGCATGGGTGAAGGGAGACAGCAGATGGAATAAGATATGAAAAAAGAATAATAATTCTTAATTTATCAAGGATACATGAGGACTGGAGGAGGGCAGAGGGAGAAAAAAAGAGGTGCTGATAACCAAGGATTCAAGTAGAAAGAAAATGTTTTTAAAAGAATCATGGTAAGATATGTTCACACATGCTTGATACAATGGATGCATTTCTTGTTGTTCTAAGAGCTGTAAGAGCCCCTAATAAAATGATTTATTGAAAATATTTTTTAAAGTCTATGGGGGAATCCATCATCTTTCCACACATTTCTTTTCCACAAACTTTTGGTAGACCCTGTTAGATCACATGTGACTACTGGTAAAGACATCCACGTGATATAACCAAGATGACAATATTTCTTTTGTGAACCAAAATCCAAACTCACTGTCGTCAAGTTGATTCCTCCTCACAGTGACACTCTTGGGCAGAATGGAACTGCCCCTGTTGTTTTCCAAAATTGAACTCTGTGTGGGAGCAGAAAGCCTTGTCTTTCTCCAGTTGGGGGACTTGAGGTTTCAAACTGCTTGCCTTGTGGTTATCACTTCAGCACCTAACCCCTATGCCATCATTAACAAAATGGTGCTGACACTCAATGGATCAACTTCCAATATATAGATAAATTGAGATAAACAATGGTTATAGTCCTGATGGGGACATTTACAAAAAATAATGTAAGGAAAATTATGCAAACTAAGTTGTTACAATCATTCCATATCAAGAAATTTCAACCCATTTTAAAATTTGAAAAGGATTTCGCTGTGCACCTTGGCTCTTTATAGGACACGGACCTCCTTCATTACTTGCCGAAGCATCACAGGTTGGATATGGACTCCAAATATTTCCCTCAGTTCTGGGGAGAATCTAAAATATACGTGTGGCCCAAATTACACAGCAGAGTCTATCAGATATGGATATTTTAAAGGAGAGTAAATGCACTGTCATTAAGGCATAGAATGCTGCTTTGAAGCAAGAATGGAGACACCGGAGCTTATGGTACAGAAGCTTGACTGGTACTTGCTTGTATCAACTCAGACATCGTAAGTGCTATTAGGACTACAGATAAGGATTTGCCAATTATCATAAGGTTATAAGTTAAGTCACTGTATTTAAAGCGAAGGGTAAGGCCTAAAGGGCAAACGTTACCAATTGTATAGTGGTGCTCATGACTGAGCATCTCAGGTGAGTTCATAAGATCTTTGCTGCTCCAATCTTCTTGTTCCTCCAGTCTGCCACTCACAATGACACATCCGCCATTCCACACAGGTCAGTGCTACCATGCCCTGCAGAGATGGGCCATGGTGGATTTCATTTCAATACAATGTTTTTGTTTGTTTGTTTCAAACAGGGATATTGGGTTTTAGGTTCTTTTTCATCAGAGAGGGGCAATCATATAATGGACAGAGTAAGCTGCTGTCAGTCTTACCCCTTGCATCAATTAACATTGCCATTTCTACACTGAGAATGCTGTGTGCTTTCTTATAAAAGGATGTCATCAAGTGCATCCCAGCTTCCCTATGTACGGGCTCTGAGGCAGGAATAAGAGCAGTTACAAAGCACCCGTCAAGATATAAGCTCATGTAAAAGAAAGGCAGTGTGAGTGTAAGCAACATGCCACATCTTTCACATTTGGGGTGATGAAAGATAATTTTGGGTTGTGCGTGGGACTGCGGCCCACTGGGATGGAGGTTCGATTCCAGCTCCACGGAGCAAAGGCTGGGCCTCCTACTCCCACCACCTGAGGGCAGTGATGCCCCCACCCCCTCAAAACCAAACAAAACACAACACAAGATAATTTCGGTGCTTTCTCATTTAGCTCGTACAGCATGGAAGTTTTCCACAGGCCAGCCTGCTCATGGTCCTTTTATACATTGAGGCATAATTAGAAAAGTAACCAACCAACCCCAAACCAAACTCACTGCGAAGGAGTCAATCCCCACCCACAACCACCCTCTCTCTGCTCCAAGGGTTCCATAAAGCTAAGGGAAGAAATAGCCCATGTCATTCTCCCTCAGATAAGCTGGTGGGTTTGAGCCACTGATCAGCCTTAATTACAATTTTTTAATGTTAAAATGTTTATATTTGCTTTGTTTCATGACACTGTAATCACCCTGAAAACATCTTGACTGGTCATGTCAGTTCTGATACAAGGACTCATTTGTTTCTCCTAAAGCAGTGATCCATAGCGATGTTTGAGTTTCTCTTTAGTTTTTATTATCAAACAATATGGAATCAAAGTCATCCATTTTGCTAATTCCAGTCAGAACTCCCGAACGTGTCATCCTGACAGCATCACTTAATATGGTCCTTCAGTTCAGCACAAGGGGAGTGAGGAAATAAAAATCCAGATGGGTAGACAGGCAATAACAAATAAAATTTGCAATGATTTGACAGTGGCATGAAACAAGAAGGAAGAAAAAGACTTTTTTTTTTTTAGCACATCTCAAATCATTCTCTTGTTTTTATGGTGTGTCAAACCAGTTTCAAAAATGAGTGAAATGTAAATTAATCCTATGTGCCCAGATACATTCATCATGGTGACAACATGTTCCCAAGCTAAATTACTTGAAGGAATGAGAGGAGCAATAAGAATAAAATTAAAATATTTTCTCAGTTGAATATTAAATATTTGTCAGGTACAACACTAAGTGATTTGCATGCACAATCAAATTTAAATCCTGTAACAACTCTGAGGTATTAACGCTATTGTCACTTTAAATTGGAGGACCTTAATGCTTATGGGGTTAATTCATTTCTTGTAAAGCAAATCAGCTGATAAATGATAAATTCAGAATTCAGACTCACTTTGGCAGGATTCCAGAACTCACTATGTGTCCAAATCAGTGAAAGGTAATTTTTCTTTGTTTAAGGAAAACAACAACTGTTCTTAAATGTAAAACGCCATAGAAGTCTTGAAAAATAGAAATTCTATGGTCTAGAAAAGCAACAACGCATGCTTAAAACATTGTCCACAAAAAGTTCCTTGTCTGGCAAATTGATTTTGTGGGTAAGGACAGGTGATATGCTAAGCTAAACATATGGTTCTGTTGATATGTAGATGATGTCCATTTACTCATTCCCTAAATCATCTTTTTACCTATCTATTTAGTGCTTGCTTTCTAGCAGTTTTTATCCCTTAAAGAATTTATTAAAACTGTCTTTGAGTAACACTCAACAAATTCAAAGAACCACCTCATTTGTCTGAACATTATCATCATCATAAGCAAACCATGGTCTTTACAGTCAATTAAAAAATTTTAAAAAGCCTGTTGCCCTTGAGTTGATTCAGACTCCTAGTGTTCATATTTAATTTTGGTCTCCGAAAATGGCTTTGTATGAACTACTCTAAATTAAATGATCCTTAAAAGATACTGGACTAATTACAATGGGCTTCCCATGAATACTTCCATACAGCATGTTAATGTGTCTTGGGTTTGACGCGAACTCTTTTGTTCCTAATGTGTCCTGACAGGCATGCCACAAAACCATATTGATCTCAATTAGACTCTTCATGGGAAAGCCACTGAGGTCCTGGAGGTCTTTTTCCATAGGTCCCTATGTGTGCAAAGAGCTGTTTGCTCAACTGCCAGCCCAGACAATGACAGTCCCAATGTACGCCGCAGCACCGAGAAGAAGGGCCCTTAAGGAGGACAGCTAAGGAAACTGCAGGTCAGCTCAACTCCACAGCACACAGGGTCACCAGGCGTTGGAAACGACTCTATGCCACAGGCTTATGATGCCATTCCAAGCTCAAGGCAATGCTGCCCTGCTCCATGGTGCACATCTGTGGGCACTTAGTCAGGCGGCAGCTTTCTTATTGATACATGCGAATGCGTCCCGTCCTAGGTCAGGCTCTCTGGAGAAAGACAACCAATGAAGCTTATACGAGTGCATTGTGAGGGTGGCACAGGATGGGCAGGGTTTTGTTGTGCTAAGCATAAGGACACTATGGGTCAGAATGAATGGATGGCACCTAACATCCACAGTAGCTTGTAAGAGGCTAGCAAATGCCAAGTCTGTGGGTTGGATTTCAGGCTGGAGTCCTTTCCTGACTTGCATATCTGGAGATTGAGATTGACAGGAGAGATGGCTGGCTGGGAAAGCTGATGGAGCCAAGGCTGGCAGATGAAATGGCTGCAGGTTCTAATGGATTCCAGTACAGCAGGCAATGCCGAGAGCTACTGGCTCAAAGTCCAAGAACCAAGGATCAGATGAGGAGGAGCCACATGCCGAGTCCAGACTTAAGCAAAACCGAAGAGATTTTCCAGAACTTCTGTAGGTATTGGAAGCAGGCATACTCCTGAGAACACTTCTCATCATGGAAGTGATAACATTATATCAGATCTTTGTCATGGGGAATGATTGCATCATTTTCTAAATACCACACTCTGTCATAACTGCCAAAGCATGGAGAATCAAGGTCCAGTCATGCTGACCTAGAGCCTTAACCATTCATATGGCCCTAAACAAGATTCCAGTTTTCCCATTTAAAGTAGAGGTTATCCAAATATTAACTTTTTTTTCATTGTATCTTTGGTCAAATAAACTATTATTACTTGTGGTTTTTAAATTAAAGAAGCATTTTATTAGGGGCTCTTACCATTCCTATAACAATCCATGCATCAATTGTATCAAGCATACACGTACATATGTTGCCATCATCATTTTCTATACATTTGCTTTCTATTGAGCCCTTAGTATCAGCTCCTCTTTTACCCCTCCCCTCCCACCCACTATCTTCCTGATCCCTTAGTAAATTATAAATTATTATTATTTTCTTAACTTATACCGGCCACTGTCTCCCTTCCCCTATGGTTTCTGTTGTTCATCCCCCTGGTGGAGTGTGTGTGGTTATGTGTCAAGCATTGTGATCACTTCTCCCTTTTTCCCTCCTCTCACCTTCCCCCTGTCTATCAGTGGGAAAACTATAAAACTATTGTTTTCTTGATTTCATTTGCAGCAATTTCTTTGATATGGAAAGGAAGATGACAGATGTTTGCATGATTAATCTTACGTCATGCTATTTTGCTAAAGTTTTCATTTAGCTCCTACAAGTTTCTTGCTGAGACTTTGATATTCTCTGTGTATAAGTATCATATTACTTGAAAATGGAAATAGTTTTAATTCTTCTCTGCCACGTTGGGTTGCTTTTATATTTCTTCCTTGCCTTGTATAGCTCTGGCTAATACTTTTAGCATAATATTGAACAGGAGTGGTAATAAGGGATATACTTGTCCAAGCCCTGGGCTAAAAGGGAATGCTTTCTGCCTCTCTCCTTGAGAGTAATGATGGTTGGTGGAGCTGCCTTCATGATGTCGAGGGACTTCCTGTCCATTCCTATTTTGTGGAGTGTTTTCATCAGGAACAGTTGTTGGGTTTTGTCAAATGTCTTTTCTTTGTTGATTGGATGCAGAGAGGACTTCAAAAATTTATCAGAATTCCTTCCCGCCTCACTCTTGTTAATTGTCATCTCCTCTCTACCACAGACTCTCGATACCGAGCTGTCGGTTGCAGCCTTGCTGGCTAGGCGTTGGACTGCTAACTCAGAGGTCAGCTGTCCAAAGCTACCAGCTGCTCCCATCAGCAGGAGAAAGGTGTGATTGTCTGCTCCCAAGAGGATTTATAGCCTCGCAATCCCTGGCTAGGTCTGCCATCAATCAGAATCCACTAGATGGCAGTGGGCTGGCTTGTCGAAATCAGAAACATTTGATATTTTTCTATTTGAGTGAGCTTTTGACAATAGTAAACTATTGGAGAGAGGCGTCTCTGACTCAAGGACAAGTGTTAGAATGATTAAGGCTGATGATTACGCTTCATTGTTCACAGGAGACAAGCTTTCTTACTAGTGGTTTTTGCATTTTTAAATTCATGTAATCAGGAGATTCTCATCCAGTTCAACTCTTTTCCAAAGGCTGTGCTACAAAAAGATCACAAGTGGGTGGTAACAATGCACAGGAATATGTCTTCTTACAGACAGTCAGTTAAAAATCCCAATTCTGGACACTGGGTCAAGGGGAAGGCTTTTCTTCTAGCCAGTTCTGGTGGGAATGTCCTTGTCTCGTTTCCACCCCGGCTCCTCACTTCCTTTGGGTTATTCTTGTGAAGTGCCTGATAGAGCCCTAGGGGCACTGCTGGATAGGCTTTGGATACCTGCGAGTCGATTCAAGTCTCAGAGCTGAGGATCAGAGAAAGATGTGGCCCAATAAAGACAGACGGCTTCAAAGACTCTATCAGACTCTCCTGGGTCAGAATGGATGCCTCAGCAGTGGGTCTGGGTTCTCGGTTTGCTTCTGTACCAAACCTGGTCCTTTCTATTTCAAAAGTGATAGGCTTCAGGCACACCTACACTTGTATGGTCTCATTTACAGACCACAAGTCTGTGTCCAGATTGCTTCCTTTTGTATCTCCCTACATTGGAAGGGCCTCTCCCGTGGGGGGAGAAAGACAGGGCTTTCTGCTTCGGTGAAAAGTTAAAAGTCTCAGAAACCCGCCGGGACAGTTCAACTCTGTCCTATAAGGTCACTAGGGTTTGACATCAACTTGACAGCCATGAATTTTTTTTTCTCTTGTGTACGTGGGCTACATGGTGGGCTGCTAACCACCAACTCTAAAGTTCAAATCCACCAGCCACCACACAAGAGTTTTTCTTCTGCTCTTGTAATATAGGTAGGTTAGGCGCCCTTAAGTTAGGTGCGACTCATAGCCGCCCTGTGAGCAGCAGAACACGACGCTGCCCAGGACTGCGACGTCTCCTGACCGTCTTTGTCTTTGAGTCCACATTTGCAGCCATGGTGTCAGGCTAGCTCCTTAGAGATCTTCCTCTCTGACCCCACCCTTCCGGTGTGCCATCGTGCTATCCGTCTCCAGGGAATGGCCCCCCCTCCTGGTAACATGTCCAAATACGTGAGACAAGGGCTCGGCATGCTTACTTCCAGGGAGCATTCTGGCTGTCCTTCTTCCTTGAAAGAGTTATTGTTCTTTCCACACTCTGTTTGGCAGCAGACTATTTCAATAGAATTCTCTTGAGGAGCTGGTGGCTTCTCACAGGTCACCTTTCGGTTAGCTGCTGAGAGCCTGCACGCTCCTTTTCTCACACATACATAGAGTTAAGATTTCCAGCAGATACTCTTGGCACAATTCTGTCCCAAATAGCTGATCTCCCATGATGGATTCCTCATGAGGAGAGGAGTCATGATGTCACAACAGGCTGATCGAGTAGCTCTTGGGATGGTAAGTCTTGTGTTTGATGACATCACAAGGACACAGCTCATTCCCTCTACCGGGCTCAGTGTGTGGCTGTGGCTCCCAGTCTTGTTTCCCGATAAAATGACTAGCTCCACATCTTCACTCAAATTATTCTGCATACTACAAAATAATGTGCGACCACTTCTCACTCTTGCTAGAGAGAGAAAATTTCTCCAGAATGGACACCCAAATTCTCAGGGTCAGATGTATTTTCCATTTTATATTTTCAGTTTTCAGGACTCAATCGCAGGACCACTTTAAAGTTCTCATCATTATCGTCACTTGAGTGGCTGTCAGGTTGGCTCTGCCTATGGCTGCCTTCTGAACAAAACACAGAAATGTTGCTCAGTCCTGAAGTGATGCCATGTTGCTTGATATTTTTGAGCCAATTGCTTCATCTACAGTGTCAATTCTTATTGAGGGTTTCCTTAATTTTGTTGAACTTCTATCAGAAATGATGTCTTTTTTTTTTTTTTTGTAGATTAGGCTTTCTTTTTGACATGGTCAAAACAGGTGAGCTAAAGTTTTGTCAGTCCCACTGTTAAGGAGCCTTCTAGTTGAACTTCTTAGATTGATTTGGTCATTTCTCTGGAAAGCTACAGTGGTACCCTTAGTATTCTTTACCACACCACAGTTAAACACATCCATCTTTCTTCATTCTTTTTATTTTCCAATTTTCACATGCAGACAGACATATTAGCTTCTTTTTCCTTTTTTTAGAAAACATTGATCATTTTAGTGGGAGCTCTTTCAGATAGCATAGCGTTCCATAGTTCAATCACATCAAGCAGTGTTGTACAATTGCTACCACAATCAGTTTCCATACATTTTCTTTCTTCTTTAACACCTTGATATCTACTCCCTTTTATTCCCTCCCTCCTTTTCCCTACCCTCCAGGAACTCCCACATGCCCCCTTTTTACCTCATAATATGTTTTTTTTTCCTTTCAATATCTTACACAATCCAATATATCCATTCACATGCCATGCTGTGGTTTGGCCAGATTTCTTCATAGGTGCTGCTCCTGGTGGCCATTGCGTTGGGTCCAATATGTATAGCAGAAAGAACCAGTGCCCAGTTCTGCTCCATCTCTGTGCCCTCAGATATCCTTAAGCCTATTGTAGCAGTCATTATGTACTTTTCATACCTTCCCTCTGAGAGCATGATCTTCCAGCACTTTATGGGACAATGGACTGCTGTTATCTGTAAAATCTTCTCGGCTACTTGTGGAAGTAGACTATCAAGTCTTCTTACTCTGTTGTGATCTGGAGGCCCAGCTGAAACTGGTCAAACATTGTTGCTGCTGCTGCTATTAGAAATACCAGATTATATCTTCCAGAATCATACAGGCAACTCACCACTTTATGACACATTGACAGGTAGATGATAATTCATAAATACGTTCAAATAGCATTGATTTATTCTGGAATCTTTTGGAAACATTTGAACATATTACTTGCTCTTAATTTTCAATTCCTTCACCTCTCTTAGAAAACATTCAGGTTTCCTTTGTGGCCTCGGTTTGAATCCACAACTTCAACTGCCAGTGTAAAGAAAATTGGTTTATTCAGAGTAGATAAAGGACGCTCTAGTGATATCAGTGGTGAAGCATTTATTAACATGATTTAGTTTGACATCCAGAACCAAAGACAACTATCAGTAGAGTAAATCTCAGAAGGAGAGGCAATGAGGCTTGAAACAATAGACTTGCTAGAATGACCTTTTAAATTTTTAAAGCTGTGGATTATTCAATAACGTGAATTCCACCCAGATGTCCTGTTAACACTTTCTTTTCTCTTTTTATTTTAAATTTTATTTGGGGCTTTTACAACTCTTATGGCAATCCATACATCAATTGTTTCAACCACATTTGTACATATGTTGCCATCATAATTTTCAAAACATTTTCTTTCTATTTGAGCCATTGGTATCAGCTCCTCTTCCCTTCACCCCTCCCTCCACCACCCTCCAACCTTTGTGACCTTTTTTTTTTAAATGAAAAGATCATTTTATTGGGGCATCTTATAGATCTTATAACAATCCATACATCAATTGTATCAAGCATAGTTGTGCATATGCTGCCACCATTATTTTCTATGCATTCATTTTCTTTTGAGTCCTTGATATCAATTCCTCTGTTTTCCGTTAACATTTTAATGCATCATCTTGCAATCAATTTTCTTATGAACTTTTGAAGTGTGGATATTATTTGGTTTAAAACAGTCTTTATTGATTTATTTCTTTGCCAATTTGGATTCATAGTGACCCTGTAGGTGCAAACTAGAACTACTCCAGAGAATTTTCCAGGCTGTTGACTTCTGAGAAATAAGTTATCAGACTTTGGAAGTCCAGAGTATCACAGCATACCTTTGAGACACTAACCTTCCAGTTAGTGTACAGTGTGTGATTGTGTGAACTAATCAGGGACTCCCAGAGTGGAGTCTGTCTTCTCTGTGTTATTTTGAGAGAAGTTGTGGCTGAAATTCCCAGATGCAGGGACACTCATAACAGACTGAAGGTGCTATCATCTACTCTTTCTTTCTAACCTTTGTCCTTCTTGGAATATTTTGTTGGGTTTCTCTTACAAATCTAACCCACCTGAGCTCTGGTGGAATAGTGGGTTAAGAAATAGACTTCTAGCCACAAGGTCAGCAGTTCAAACTTATCTCCAGAGAACGATGAGGCTTTCTGCTCCCAGAAAGATTTATAGTCTTGGCAACCCATCAAGGAAATTCTACTCCATCTGTTAGGGTCACTCACTCTGAGTCAGAATTGACTGTGAATTTTTAACATTTTTAATATTGCAGTTGTGATGCAAATTATACATCTTGGTGGCAGATTTACAGGTAAAGTTAAAGGTGAGTAATAGGTCAATTTGTAATGTTTCATGGGAACTCGAAGTTGTATATTTTGATCTCCTTTACTATTACTGATGAATTACTGTATTCTTCATTATTTTAATTACTTGAGACTGTCAGTTTTACCGTATTTAAAATATTTTACTATAATCTAGGATACTATAAGAAAGAAAAATGATGCAGGGGTGTCACTTGACCCCCTCTGGCTTTACAAAGGGAAAAGAGATGCCCCAAGACGCCCCATCATTGGCATGCCCTACCCAAGGCCTATTCCAATGACGCTGAGATCAGACGCATCCCACTCTCCAGCCTTCCTCAGCAGGCTTACAAACAGCTCTCCGCAATGTGTTCAGGAATTCATTGCAATGGCCACACCGAACGCAGAGACCGTGCTCATGATTATGGAGTTTATTAGGGAATTTACCGAGTTACAAATGCTCAGGATACAACTCTTTAGACGGGACAGTCTCTTCTCATCAATGCTGCAGACAGGCCCCTCTCTGGTCTTTGGCTTCTCAGGTCTCAGGTCTAGCTCCAAGGGTCAGTAATTAAAGGTCTGGAGGCAGGACCTTCCACAAATCTTCCCCAAGTCGCCAAGCAACCCATTCTCCCTGCTCTTCTGGCCAGGGACTCCACTCTTACCTTTCATGCATGGACTCTTGATTATGACACCACTCTATGGCTCCTCTGGGACCACAGATGGTTCCTGGAGCAAGGAAGTCTAATAGGTAGGTATTTCAAGGTCCAAAGGGCCTCCTGGCACTTCTCATGCTAGTCCTAGGTTCTCTAGCCTCTTCAGTGATGACTGAGTACAGATCTGGTAAGATGGCAGGCACAGTCAATCATGTTAACCATCCCTCACCACACAATGTCTTTCCCACCTCCATGTAGCCACACTTCTTTGAGCCAAATCAGAAATCAATCAATCATTCAATCATCGATCAGTCAATCATTTGAGGGGACAAACAAAGCCCATAGAGTGTATTCCAACTCATGGTGACCCTAAAAGGCCAGGTTGAAAGGGTCTCAGTGTTTCAGATGCTGTGAGTCTTTGTGGGAGCCGAGGGCCTCCTCTTTCTCCCCTGGAGCACTGGGTGATGAGCAGCCCAACAGTCCCGCAGTACCTGCCCAGAGCACCTTGGTGATGGCTAGAGGAGCCATCTGAAAGAACTTGCTACATTGCAGAGCCCTGGTGGCACTGCAGGATGAGCAGTGGACTGCTAACTGCAATGGCCATGATTCAATTACACCAGCTGTTCTGCAGGAGGAGGAGGAGGGTGTCAGTCCCAGACATATTTTCCTTCTCAGAACCTCGACATATGGTTGCTATGAGTCAGAATCAATTCAATGGCACTATGTATACCATGAATTGGATTTGTTACTATTACATGTCATCTGATGGAATTCGACCTATGGGGCATTCATGTTTTAAATTATAATCATCTGAGCTTTTTATCAATGGAACTCCTGTTCCTTTAATCATTGCTTCTTAAGTTAGACATTATTTACTGGTCCAAATTTGCCAATAAATTAAATATATATATATACATACATATATGTGTGTATATATGTATGTATGTATCTCTCTCTCTCTCTCTATATATATATATATATAGGAGCATATTGGATGAACAGAGAACAACTTGGCAAAGGCGACATTTCAGTGAGAGTGTTGTATCTGGCAGTCATATTAAGCACATAAACCAGGAAGATGAGAAATGTAAAACACTGAAGAATTCCCATCCTGGTGGGATAAATGGGGAGCAATCTATTTGAAGAACAGGGTAGGTGGTTAAAAGAAGGGGGGGTGAGAGTCTGGAAATGATGAGGTTGGGTAGTCCAAATTATGGAGCAGAAAACATTAGGACAAGAGAGGCGTCCTCATTCAAGTTTTACCATCTGACTTCAGTAAAAGTGTAGATCACCAGTGTCAACGTGGCTTAATGATTGTTCCTGAGAAAGATAAGTCTGGAAATTAATGAATGCCTTCACTGTTTGCTTCAGGAAAATGTCTACAGATCTATTTGTCAAAGACGGTAACAATCAACATCCAAACAGGCCATTTTTCAAAACTTGCTCCAAGACCCTTGTTTTGAAGCTCTCATCCATCCCAAACTTCTGTTTAATAATTTTACTACCTGACAAACAGTTACTTGCCTTCAGGTAGTTGATTTTGATGATGGTGTGCCTCTTCTTCTTTATCCACCTGTTGTATCTGGCGTGATGTCCTGCTCTGATAACCAGTCCCTCCACCTCATGACATGCCCAGACAATGTGAGGCAATCTCTCCACATCAACACTCTTACGGAAGTATTTTTAGGCATTTTGCCCAAATGTAATACTTCAATTCTTAAAAGCTGATGACATAGATATTGATTGTAGATTCAAGTCAAATGAAATCCCTGGCAACGGCAACTGCTTCTCTCTATTGTGTTTGAGGTGGAATCCAGACCAAAGATTCCAGACTTACAGACAGCATCTATAAATGCTTTCCATAACCCAGCAATATTGTATCATCTGCATATCACAGGTTGTTAATGGGCATTTCTCTAATCCTGATGCCACTTTCTTCCAATTTTCTTCTTCAAATAATCCAGGTGATTTGTTCATCATACATATCAAGTAAATATGAATGTGACACACTCATTCTTGATTTTAAATAAAGCAGTAGCCTCTTCTTCTGTTTGAATGAATGCCTCTTGGTTTATGCACAGTTTCACATAGACACAATTAAGTGCTATGGAATTCCCATTCTTAATAAGATCCACAGTCTGTTAAGATCTGCACTGGGGGATGTCTTTATCTAGCAAATAGAATACAGGTAAGCTTCTTTCTGATAGTCTCTGTTTGCAGTCAACATCCATATGACATCAGGATTACTCTCCCTTTTGCCATACCTTCTGTATGTAGCTTGAAATTCTGGTAGGTCTTTAAGTACTGCTGTAGCCATTTTTATCGAACTACCAAAATGATCCCTGGAAGTAGAGTCTTGTCATTTTTAAATGACCATCATCAAAACGGTAACATTGTTCAAGAATTTCTGAATTCTGCTGAATTACCTTACTTTGGAATGGCACTGATGTGAATTTCTTCCAGTGGCGTGGCCGGCTTGGTGTGTTAGGTGTAATTGACGCAGTTGCAACCCTTAGCAACCTCATGTACAACAGGACTAAACCCCGTCTGGTCCTGTGCTAGTGTCACAATTGTTCCTGTCCTTGAGTCATGGTGCTGTCCCTACTGTGTCATTCCATCTCCTTAAAGACCTTCCTATTTCTCGCTGTCCCTCTACCAAACGTGATGTCCTTCTCCAGGGACTGGTTGCTCCTGAAAACTTGTGCAAAGTATGTAAAACAGCATCTCTATCTTTGCGTCTCCAGAACATTCTGCTCTTACTTCTTCAGATACATATATCTCTTTGTCCTTTTAGTGGACCATGATACTTTTTAGTATTCTTCCCCAGCAGGACAATTCAAATGCACTGATTCCTTTTTGGGCTTCTTCATTCAAAGTCCACCTTTCACATGCATACGAAGCAATGGACAACATCATGATTTGTATCAGGTGCACCTTACTTCTCATGGTAAGATGCTTATTTCTCAATGTTCAAGGAGGTCCCGTGAAACAGATTTATAGAATGCCCGGTATTCTTTTGATCTCCGGGCTGCTGCTTTCATGGGTTTTGATTGTGGATCCAAGTAAGACTAAATCTTGCCAAGTTTAATCTTTTCTCCAGATAGCTGTCCACAATTTTTGGCAAAGGTAAGTGAGATTTTCAATAGTAGGCCATGTTTGTTGAAACATCTGTTTTTGTATTCTATGAATTCTTGGACCCTTGCTTTTCACTAATGCCTTTAATAGAATTTAGACTTCTTCAAGCACCATCAGTTCTTGATTATATGACAACTACTGACATGGATTAATATTGACAAATTATTTTTGGTACCATGTATCTGTGTACTTTTTCCATCTTGCTTTGATAATTCCTGTATCACTCAACAATTTCACCGTAGAATCTTTGAATATCTCAACTCAAGGCTTCATTTTTTTCTTCAAGTCCTACAGCAACAAAAATATGAAGTCTCTTCTTCTCTTTTAAATTTCTAATCCCATGTATTTTCAGATCTCATGAAGATAATTCATTTTTATCAGCTAGACTTTGACATCTTGTGTTCGGCTTCCTTATGAAACTTATTTTCTTTGCTTTAGCTACTTAATATTCAAAAGCAAGTTTCAGAGTCTCTTCTGACATCCACTTCGGTTTTTTCTTTTTACCTGCCTTTTAGATTACCTTTTGCTTTCTTAAAGCATGCTGATCTTTTAATGTCATCAGACAATTCATTTTGTCCTTGCTCAAAATGGTAAATCTATCTTTGAGATTGTGTCTGTATTCAGGTGAAATATACTCAAGATTGTATTTTGGCTATCACTGACTTGTTTAATTTCTTCAGCTTCATCCTGAACTTGCATGTTTGCAGTTCTTCCCTGGTACTGTTTTGACGGAAGGTATTGAACTTCCCCAATGTCTCTTCCTACACATATCAATTTGTATGCAGTAGAGTCAAGGCAATTTCTGTGCATTGCAACTGGTGAGATACATCTAAAAAGTCATAGTTTGTTTTTTTGAAAAAGTATTCTTCACTGCAGTCATAGGTCTTATAAATTTATATCCTGCTATCAATCTCCAGCTTCTTTTCTATCACGAGGCCACATGTTCCAGCTCCTGATCCTTCCTCTTTATGTTCAACTTTTACATTCCACATGCCAGAAATGATTAATGTATTTTGATCTCATATTGGAATATTTTCAGAGCTAATAATTTGTTAGAATTCTTCATTTTCTTTATCATTAGTTGCAGTGTTTGGTTCATAAATTTGAATAATAGCTCTATTAACTGGACTTTGTTGTAAGCATACAGGTATTTTCCTATCAAAGACAGGATGTACTTGAACACACACCTTTGAAATGTATTTTTGATGAGGTTTATGATGCTATTCCTATTGAATTTTTCAGACCTAGAAGAATAAAACATACATTTGTCTGATTCAAAATGGGCATTTCCAGTTCATTTCAGTTCACCAGTGCCTAGTCTATCCATTTTTATGAGTTCTATTTTGGTTTTGAAGACTTCTAAATTTCTTTGATTCCAACTCCACATGCCCTATCTTCTGACTACATAGGATTATTTGTACCGGTCTCTTCTCATTTTGTTTATATACAATGTTAGTAACATTGCATCGTTTCCTTTGATGGAAGATCCTTAAGCCACCTATGTCCCCATATTCTATGTTCCTAAAATTCTGTCAACATGATATTCTCTCTCAAACCTAAAGCTCACTGTCACTGAGTCGATGCAGATTTATTGTGACCACATAGGTCAGAGGAGAACTGCCCTGTGAGCTTCTGATACATTAATTCTTCATGAGGGTAGAAAGCCCTGTCTTTGTCCCTTGGTGCGGCCGCTGATTTTGAACCGCTAACGCCGTAGTGAGCAGTCTACACTACAGGACTCCTCTTTCTCTCTAAAGGCAGTGTGCAGTAATTTTAGCTTTGTTTTATTGACAGCTTTTCTAGTGATATTCTCAGAAGTGAAACAATCCAATGCTCACACTAATATCGCCTCCAAGCCCCATTGCTTCTGTAACTTATTACTCATGACTTTTAAGTTGCTTCTTCCACCAGGTCCATTGATTGTGAGGAGATTAGGGCTTTGTTTTCTTGAGTTTTATTTACTTTTTTTCATATTCCTAAATATTAAATGCATTTTGACATCTTGAAAGTGAAATTCCCTTTAGGAATCCTTTGATTATCTGAAAAAAATTAAATCTTATAATGTTTATGAGGATTGGTGGTTTTGGGAGGTCCATCATTCCCAGGTTGAATTTGGTGATTTATAAGAAAGGGGTCATCATAGGGACTAATACCCTTATTCATCAAATGGGCCATGGAGCTGACGAGTTTAGAAATCTCCTTAGATTGGAGTCTTCAGGACAAATGGTATGTCAGGAAAGTTATAGAAACACCTTATTTGGTAAAGCCATTGCCCTGAGGTAGTCTTCAAGCTATCAGCCTCAAACGGAAACTCTCCTCTGAGGAATCCTTTGAATCAAATAGCTTGCATTAATTAGTAATGTGTGTCTTCTTTAGGTAGTAGGATATCAAATTGACCACAGCAGCTTGAAAGGTGCTGTGAGGGATCCAGGGAGGGAGGAAATGGTTCTCTGTGGATGGTGGTAGAATCATTTGGAGGAGGTTCGTGAGAAGAGATGTACAACTGAAAGAATAGAATCGTTGTTGTTGAATAATGCATGCTGAGATTGTGGACACGGTGTATCTCTGGCTGTCTACAATTTCACCAAACTTAAATGACCAATTAAATTAAATTAAATTTTAAAAGATCTTACTGGTGCTTGCTTCACATACATCTGAGAAACAATTTAAATGGGCTCCTGCCTTTCACCTGTGAAAATAGAAAATGATTTTCAAGCTCTTACATTTCCACTTCTGTTATTGCTTAATTACCCTAACTGAAAGCTAAGCAAAACCAGCAGGCCAGTTGCCTTCCTGTTGATCCAACTCATGATAACTTGACAGGACAGGGTACTCTGTACTACGCGAGAGTACAGCAGTCTCCCCTTGCCCCACCTCCAGGGTTTCTGAGCCTGCATCCTTACAGAAGCCCACTGCCACACTTTTTGGCCATAAAGCAGACTGTAGGTTTGGACAGGTCTCCTTTTGGTTAGTCACTGAGCATGTTAACCCCTCGATGACCTGGGGTACCCATTCCTTAATTAGCTCCTTCAAAATTTAAACTCTTATGTAAGTCTCCTAAATATAAACAAGAATATTATGATTTGGAATTTGCTTAAGTACATCCTCCTAATTTCATCTGTTGAGGTTCTGATTCAGCCTGCTGGAAACCAAGAGGGTCTTATTGCACACCCTTGGTGGTGAAAGTTCTCCCTCTTACGTAAGGGCAATAGGGGACTTAGTGACATGGTGATTCTTCATGCTGTGTGCAATCTTTTATGCTTACTGTGAAAATACAAAATATATCTCAACAAGCATGATTACCTCCTATGAAAGGATATTGCTTATCCTTCCTTACATATCTATCAGCGACTATCAAACTTAACACCTTGCTTTCCTGTTCCCATCCTTCAAAAGAGGGAGAACCTGTCTGTTTATTCTGTGATCAGATTATCATCAATACCTAAACATATTCATGTGAAACCACTCTGGAATTTTTAAGCAGGTGTTATATTGGGGTTGAAGTGGGCAAACACCAGGAGGAGATGCTCAGAAGTGCTCCATTTACTCCTTCAAATCTGCTGTCTTTGAGTCTGTTTCTGTTTCAGCCCCTGATGATCCCATGTGTTCCACTTTGGATAGTTCTTCAAAGACTGTGTTTCTTCAAAATGCACCTTGTCTTGGATTCTGATTCCCATAAATTCAAAGAAAGCACGTGGTGCAACCCTGTGCCTACTGAGTAAAGGTAATGGTCACTTGTGCACATTACTGAGACCATTCACAGTGGGGATGATTGGCAATGTCAGCTCACATATTTACAGACACACCTACATAAATCTTCTGTCTTTAATTCCCCCTGCAACTCAGAAAGATCCTATATCAAGTTCTGGAAAATAAAAATCTTTATGGGAGGAGACAGTCTCATCACTCTCTGAGAAGTGACTGGTGGGTTTCAACCACTGACTTTGCAGCTGTCAGTCCAATGTGGATCAACAGTGCCAGAAGCTTCCATTAGTCCTTAGCCACATCTCTGTGTAACAGTCTGTTGAACTCTGCACTCATTCTGCACAATTCCCTCTGGTTCCAAAATATATTGATTCAGGGATTACACTCTGTCACTCCAAACCCATAACTAGTTGTTTCTGTAGTTTGGTCCCAGGGAGTTGGTCCCAGATCATCAGAATCTTATGCACAACCAAATGAAACACCGTCCGGTCCTGGGTCATCTTCATAATTGTTCTTTGGCTTCAGCCTGTTGATGCAATTAGGTTTGAAGGCCCTTGAGGGCCTTCCTTTTTTTTTTGCTGTCCCTCTGCTTTGCCAAACATGATGCCCTACTTCAGAGACAGGCATTTCCTACCAACATGTACAAAGTCTGTAACATGAAGTATAGTGATCCTGGCTTCTAAAAAGCACCCTGGATTTCCTCCGATCAGGATTGGGTTGTCCTTTTAGCAGTCCATGCACTTTCCATAGTGCTTGTCAGTTCCACCATTCAAATGTGTCAATTCCTCAATCTTTTTCATTCGGTGTCCAACTTCGGCAGGCAGATGAGGCAATTGAAAATAATGGTTTGGAACAGGCACAACTTCATACTCAAAGTCACACCTTTGCATCTCAGGGCTCTAGAGTGGTCTTGTGTAGTAGGGTTGTCTAGTGTCTTGTGTAGTCTTGTGTAGTAGGGTCACCTAATGCAATGCACTTATGATCTCTTGACTGCTGCTTTTACGAGCCTTCTTTGTGGCTCCAAACAAGACAAAAGCCTTAACCACTTCCACCGTGTCTCCATTGATCATCATGCTCCCTTTGGTCCAGCTGTGAGGAGTTGGGTCTGCTTTACATTGAATTGCATGTGTCTGTCAATTTGTTGTACTCTGGTGGCTTGGGTGTGGCCGTGATGGTGGAAGCAATGTCACACGTATTTCAAATGTCAGCAAGGATATCCAAAGTGAGTACCGTCAGTGGAGCTTCCAGACCAAGAACAGACAATGAACAAGAACTTGGCTCCCACTCAGCAGGAAGGAGCTACCAAAAGTATATGCATAACTTCAATACACTAGAAGATCCTGAAAATATCCATAGGCAGCACTAATTAAACTGACATGCTACTTATCCCTTTTGTTTTGTTTTTCAAATCTTTAGCATGTAATAAATAAATATCATATGAGTTAATAGGATGCTCCACAGTCATGAAGGCAGTATTGTGCAAATGTAATGGCTTCAACAAATGGCAGTTCTGAAGTTGCTTTTTCTATGTTTAATCCTAAATTTTCCAAATAATGGTTAACTCTAATCTCTGCCATGATATCTCTTTGAAATTTTAGATGCAGTCTTAATCCCCACAGTCAAATCCATTTTCTTTGGTTAATGTCATATTTATGTAATTGCATTCAGATAGTCAACTTATGTCATTTCAATTGCTCAGAATGATTTCATGCTTTTCTTCCGTCCTTCACATTCAATCAATTGCCGACATATTTCTGATTCAAGCAAGAGTGAGTACTGACACTATTATTCTAGTGTCTCTGCTTCCAACATATTTATTTCTTTTGCTGCTTTCTTTGCTTCTACATGATCACCCTGACTTTTTGGGTGTCCTCCTGAAATCCACTTGCACATAGCTGCTATCTTCATCTTCCGGTAGTCTGTTTCCATTCATGACCCTCCTGCTCACCACTTGTGAAGGACCCCCATTGCAGGCAGAAGACCCTCTGCACTACTCAGCCTGCAATGTAAACAAACCCAGCATCTGGCCTCCACCACAGCACTCAGCACGGTGCTTTGTGCATCAGCCATCAGGCAGCAATGGACTCACTTCCTTAGAAAGTACATTACAGCTCTCTCCTGCTGCTGTAACAATATACCACAACCAGGCATCTTGTCTTTAAAGAGTAGAAAGTATTTGTCTCCCAGATCCGGAGTCTAGGACTAGACCAGCCTAGGCTGTGTTCACTCCCATCCCTTGACCCTCCCAGAGCTTCCGGTGGCAACCAGCCAGCCCCAGCAGTGCTTGGCTGGCAAACAACCACCATAATATTGTCTGCGTCTGTTCCCTCTGATAGCATGCCACTCAGAATGGGATGGGGCACATTCCACTCAGGGCGGCCTCATTCTGTACTAACAAACAACACCTCCAAGACTGTTACCTTTGGTGGATATAGGAGCTAAGTGGGGGTGTGGGTTCAATCCATAACGAAGCCTTCAGTGATGACAATGCCCACCTCACTCCCCCCACCCACCATTACTGATGTACCCCTTTGTATTGCTATTTCAAAAAGTTCAGTATCTCTCCAACATTCATCTTTCTTGCATTTTAATTCACAATGAACGCATTTTGCAGAATTGAGCTTATTTACAGCTTAGAGATTGCCTAAATGTTTGCCTACAGGTTTTGTTTGGCAGTCTGGTTATTCCTTCATGGGCTTGAACATCGAATGAATTTCTCAGTTCCCTTGTCACCCATCGTGTGACTGCCCACCCCCACCCCCTCACAGATCACTGTATTCGCAGCCCTGCCGTGAAGCTTTGCAGGAGACACTCGCTCTTGTCAGCAAGCTCTCAATCCTACAAAAATTCACTGATTCTTCAAGGACCTGGGTGTTGACCTATTTACATTTAGAATCTTCACAAAATCCATGGCAGCCATTTACATTTAAAAGGCAGGCAATCAATGTGCATTGAATCTTCGTGTTAATCTTCCAATGAAAATGAAATTAAATCAGACATGCCAAGAGTAAGAGGAGCAGTAAGCATGTGAGGGGTGAGGAAATCAAGTAGTTTGATTTAATCAATGAAGCCATGTGTCATGGAATGGAAAATAACGAGAATCCTACAAGTAAAATATGAAGGAACTCAAGAAATTCTTTCAGACTAAATTCTAGTTGAAATTTTAAAATATTTCATTGTCTCCAAATGTAAGTAAGCATTTATGATGTTTTTATACATACGCAGTAATGTAGATTATCCTTTTTTCAGGATATAGACATTACCTCATATTACTTCCCCTGTGCTAAGGAATATACTTATCTCTTTGGAGTAGACACCATTGCACATTTTCACTGGGGAATGAGAACAGCCACTTGCTGTGCTTCTGAAAATACAAGAACAATTGAAGATGTACAGAAGATACCTTTATTGCTGCCAAAATGAAATTAACAAATTACTCTCTATCTAGAAGGTGACCTAGAAGCTAATAGGATATTACGTCCACCTGCGTCATACCATAGAGCCTTTGCTACGGGAAAGCCACAAGATGCAAATCAGATAATATGTGACAGACTATATTCAATCTGCTCCCCCCTCCTTTGGAGGATTGGAGAGACTATTCACCTTAAATATCCAAGAATTGGTGGGAACATTGAGAAGGAGAAACAAAACAAAGACACAACTTAAATAGAATAGAGACTGGTTAGAAGAGGGAGCTCTTGATGACCACACTCAGACTGCAGGATTCACTGTGTATCTTGACAATCTGGTAAAGTCCTCAAAGGACCCAGTGATTTTGAACTGCTTCATCTCTAAAGTTCACACACGTTCTCCTCTTCGGCTTAAACCAACTCTTCCCCTAAAACCACAGAATGCAATTTCAGAAAGTACAGGACGTCATCAACCTGAGACCAGAACCTTCCTGGATTCCTGGAATCTTCCCATCACGCACTGCTGCAACTATTGGCTGTTGTTTAGTGAGCTTCCTTCTTGCAAAGAAGACTCGATTTTTATATTTAATCCCTTCAAAGGGGTGGCTGTTTACTCAGTGAGTGAAATCAGTAGAGCAGCTCTTCTTGCTATGTTATGTGTCATATCATATACTCAGTGAACATATATTCTACACCCATTGGGTGCTCAGTACAGTGTGAGGGAATTGTCACAGTCACCATGACAACAACTGTGAGGATGACACGTGGACACACGTCCATCCCTGGGACAATGGCCTGCTGCGAGGAAGAAAGGAGAACAGCTAACAGGAGCAGCACAGTGCCTGTGGGAGAGTGGGTGCCCATCCAGAAGGTGGGCTTTCCCATGAATGTTGGGTTCATCAAACTCCTCTGAATTAGATCAATCTGACTAACCAGCACGGCGAGTTCACCCATGTGCAGAAGTAAATTGCACATTGTAGTTTAGTGCCTTCCTGTCCCTTCCATCTCATAGTGGCCCTGCATGCAGAACAGACTCAAACATGCCCTCTTCATGAGAATTCTGTTATTTGAGCTCATTTTGGAAGCCACTGTGTCAATCTGTCTTATTGAAAGTTGCAGCAGTTACATGATCTCCTGTCAACTTGTGAAAGGACGGAGTCTAGCCTATCAATCAGGTCATAAATTGATGAACTAATTTAGAGGCTCAGAGGAGATAAATGGCTCACTGGAGACTAGATGCACACAGACACTCTGCTAGTCTTCTTGCTGACATGTCACTTAGAGACCCCTGATGGAACCAGAGCCCTGGAGCTGGATGAGCTAAGCAGAGACCCACACCACCACTGAGATGCTTCCACTACCACTACATCCACAAGACTTACTACCCACTGGCCTTACTGCAATCTTACTTCATTCAGCATGATTGCATGGTTGTGCAAGTTCTAAAAGGGAATTTATGGACTAGTATCGACATATGGTGTAAAATCAGACTTATGGACTTGCTCTGAATAGCACTGGGATATTGTCTTAATGTACAATTGCTCTTTGATATAAAGTTCTATCTTACAGACATATGAGAGTCTCTGTATTTGTTTCCCGAGTCTACCAGAATAACACAAGGGCCTTCCTCTTTTTCACTGCCCTTTTCTTTATCAAGCATGACGCCTGTGTTAGTCTGGGTTGACAAGAGAAACAAGTACAGAGACACTCACATGTACAATTAAATTTTATATAAATGAGTAATTGTCTATTAAGGAAACATCCCAGCCCAGTCTGGGTCAAAACCATAAGCCCACCATTACCCCTTATGTCTATAATAGCCCATAAATTCCTTTAGACTCACACAGCCATGCAATGATGCTGAATCCAAGAAAATCAGCATCAGTGGGTGGAAAGTCATATGAATCCAGTGATGGTGGAAGCTTCTCAGCACTGGTATGGTTCTCCATGTGATTCCTCCACTCCAGGGCTCTGGCTACCAACAGTGTAGCTCCATTTCACTTGTCAATAGGAATGTGTCTTGAATTGAAAGGGTGTTTCCCATGTCCAGGGAGGAAGAGAGGAGTTCCCAGGATCTTCAGGAGATGGTCATGTCCACACAAAGACCTCAATGGTTGCTACCTGATTGATGGGCTAGACTCCACCCCTACACAAATTGACAGAAGATTATGCAACTGCCACAACGTCCTTCTTCAGAGGCTGCTCTTTCTTGTTAAAATGTCCAAAGTACATAAAATAAATCATAATGGAGGCTGAAAATATAGTGCTATGATGCATAGTGCTATTGGTACAGATTTATTTAAAGATGCAGATTTAAATATTTGAAGCAAGTTTACAAGGTTCTGCAAATCCAATGAAATCAACATCTTCCACGATTTGGTGATTTGAACTAAATTATCATAATGAACTGTAATTACTTTGCTAATTGGTGCCCAATAATCACACTTTCAGAATTACTTTATCGCCTTCATTATCTCAGTGCTGGCTGTGCTTTGGTCCACTTTGTCATGACCCTTTCGCACGCCTCTCCAGTGGAGTAATTGTTATTCAAGGTCTTTCTCTGAACTAACGGCATTCTAGTTAATCAATACGTTTATGAGTCATTATTTTCTTATGAGCTATTAAATGTCTACTATTTGCCAGTACCCATGATACCCAGGGGACCTGGTGATCTAGTGGTTACAGTTCCGCTGCACTCTGTAAGGCCAGCAGTTTGAAACCATCTGCCACTTTGCAGGAGAAAGATGGGGCTTCCTACTCTCTTACTGCGTTGTCGCCTTAGAGACACCCAGGGGTGGTGCTACTCTCTCCTACAGGGTGGCCATGAGTTGGCATCCACTCAGTGACAGTGAGTTTGTTTTTTTGTATTTGCCAGGGAGTGCACTTCTGGATGCGGAAAATACTGATACGAAACCAGGTGCCCTCTTGTTCTTAGAAGGCACATCCTCCTTCGACAGTGAGGACTGACTGAGTTCCAGAGGTCTGTGGTGTGGCACATACAGCAGTATGCTGCAGACCTGGTCTGAATGTTGGGGATTCAAGACAAAGCAGGGCATTCTTCTCAACCTCCAACTGGGCCAACATTTATCTGGTTCCGTAAGGACAAATCCTTTCATTGATATAATCAATAAGGTGGAAGGTTTATTGTCATAAGTTGAATTGTATTTCAAAGAAATGTGTGTCAACTTGTCTGGGCCCCGTTTCTCGTTTGCAGGTGAGCAGTTATGTCATCTGACAGTTCTGTCAGTCATTGTACGTGAGCGTAGTCATCCCATATAATGCGATCAGTTAGTCATTGGTTAGGGGCTTAGGTCACAGCACTAATCCAATTTAAGGGGAATGTTCTTGGGTATATCCCACATCAACTTTCATCTTACAAAATGTTAAACAGTGAGAGAAGCAAACAGAGAGGAAGATACTACCAAGAAAGGAGAGCCCTGGTTTCCAAGATGGAAATCCATAGGCTTCCACAAAGATCCATGACATGAACCTTCGCCTAATGTCAACAGAGAGAGAACAGCTTTCCCTAGAGTGAGTGCTGGAATTTGGATTTCTGGCATCCGAGACTGTGAGACCTGGTGGCACTGCCAGGGAGACTTTGAGCTGCTAGCTTTAAGGTCTGAGGTTCAAATTCATCAGCCACTCCAGGGGAGAAAGTGGAGGTTTTCTACTCCCTTAAAGGTTCACAACCGCAGAAATGTTCCTGTACAGCAGTGGCTCTCGACTTGTGGGTTGCAACCCCTTTGAGGGTTGAAAGACCCTTTCACCGGGGCTGCCCAATTCATAATGATAGCCAAATGACAGTGATGAAGTAGCAACGAAAATAATGTTATAGCTGGGGGATCACCACAACATGAGGAACTGCATGAAAGGGTTGAGGCATTAGGACGGGTAAGACTCACTGCTCTAGAGGGCTGCCGTCAACTGGAATTGTCTTCCCAGCAGTTGTGCAAACTATGAGAGAATGAATGTCTGCTTGTTACAGCTGCTGCCTTGTGGAGTGTCTGTAATAACAGCACTACAGACCTAAGAGAAGCTGTTGACATTCTTCTTTAAAATGTAATACTCCATTATAAAAATCAATTAAAAATCATTTTGAGTTTTCTCCAGCATACATTAATGGGACAATTCAAGATCAAAATAAGTTAAAGTACTTAGTCCCAGTCCCAGTTGCAGTTAATTTTTTTCTAAAACTTAATTAAAGACAAATAAAAGAAGAGATTTAAATCACATAATTTCCTTTCTGTAAGCAAGCAGTCTTTCCCTTTAGTCTTTGAAAACATTGACTTTGTATGTGGTGTCTTGGTTTGGAGGCCTAGGGAGCATCTAGAAAGCATCCTAGTTAATATTAAGCTTTGATTCTGCCTTCCAACTTGTAGTGTAGTGCCCAGAATCTTCAACACTGGGCAGTAGCCATCCTGGGTACAAGTTTCTATTTACCTGGAGTGATAGAGGAAGGAGGAAGGTCTTCATAGGAGGGGGCTATGGAATGGATGGTTATCCCTAAGAGAAACTGTCTCCTTTGTTTTTTAGGGGGGGGGGGAGAGAGAGTCATCACTGCCTTCTGGTGGGAGTGGGTGGCCCAGTCTTGCTCCTGGAGAGCTGTTGCTGGATTTGAAGCGTCAAGTCAGTGGGCCGCAGTCCCGCACTCAACCACTATGCCACCGGGGCTCAGTCCCTAAAAACTGTCTCCTTTACAGAAGACTAGAAGGTCTGTCATTACTGAATGATGCGATTGATCAGAGAGTCTGATTGAATTATTGTAAGATGGGGGAAGATGCAAAAGGATGTCTAACAGTTCTTAAAAGCATCATTCATCTTTAATTTCTATTTTTCCATGAACACTATGAAGGTATCTTTTATGGTACAGGACTGAAAATTCTCAGGAAATTCAAGATTTCCAAAGTTCCTGAGACAGACTGGACCCCAGAAATTATTGGCCTAAGATAATCTTAAAACCTTAAAACAAAGAAATCCCCAAAGTCTTCTTTAAACAAAGTCAGTTTAGTGTAATTAGGAAAGAATGTCCTCATTGAGCATCATGTTCCCTTAATGAGCTGTCTAAACTAGATCTAAATTGACAACAGCTACCTGAAAAGTTAGATAGGAATTGTAAAGAACAATGAATTTATGTCAACAGCAAAAAGACAATTTTGGGAAGGACAGTGAGAATGTTGACCACCATGACAGACGTCATCAGTGTCTCTGAATTGTACATGTGAAAATCGTCGGACTGGTGCATGTTCTGCATTGTAGATTTTCAACATCAACAAAAATTAGACGTACGAGATTTCTAAGACAGAGTGTGGAAAGACAGACTTCTCTTATAATAAGATTGTTACCCACAGACTGTTAGCTTTTGAGTTTACTCATTGGAATTCTAATTTTGGTTAAGAAAGTTATTTTTAATTCACTTAAACATAAAATGGAATTATTGTACACACTTAAAACTAAAAATAAATATCATTGTGTTATACTGGTTATTAATTATCTTCAAAAACTAACTATGAACACCAGTGAGTGACTGTCATCTTGAAAATAAATTCATCAGTAACACTAAAAGGCATTTGAAGGGGAAAAAGTGCCCCCAAAGACTTTTATTAGGATGAAACAAATTTAGGTGTAAGAATTTTTCCTTTTTTATTCTAAGTGGTTAGCATTAAAATGCTTAACTTGACCACATGCATTGAAGACAAAGGAGAAATCACTCAATGCATCTTCCAAATTGTTTAGAACTGATGGCTACTTTTAAAACAAAATGAGGTAAGTGTGTTTTCTTCTTTTTTTCTGTAAGGCTATATGAAGTGATGTCTAATTCTTGTTGTTGTGTTTTCTTTTTTTTAATATGTAAAAGTATTTGGTAATGTCTGAAGAATGATGAAAAGCTAATTTATTATACTACTGCAACCTCCACCCTTCTCAGGAAAAACACATAGTAAGAATTCTAATCAACTCTTGAAGTTCCTCATGCTCATTCTAAATTTACTTCCCCTGCACTCTTCATTTGCATGTACAATCATTTCTTTAGATTGCCAACCTATACAACTAGCTCACCAGGGAGAGGTGTTCCCCATCCGTCCACACTGCCACCATGATGCCCAGTGTCAGACAGAATCATTAATGTAAGCTCAGTATGTAAGGGTACATCTAGGTTGTTCAAAGAAGCAAGTACAACTGCAGTGTGAACATTTGCACACCTCGTTTCCATCAAGAATTGGTTGTCAAAGAATGCTCATCCCAGAATCACAAGTTCTCCTGCTCCTGCTTCTCCTCCTCCTCTTTTTCTCTCCTCTTCCTCGTTCATTTTTGTACATTGGCTTAAAACAGTCATCATGTATTATCTATGGATTAGGAATTTGGAAGCAGTTTGGCTTGGTGTTTCAGAATATTGGGTGGGGCTGTAGTGATCCGAGGGCTTGACAAGACTGGACGTCTGCTTACAAGGTGATTCACGCACAGTAGTTCTAGCAAGTTGGCCCTGCCTGTTAACAGGAGACCTCCATTCTTGGCCACGTGGGACTCTCCAGAGAATGCTTGACTGGCCTTCTGACATAGCACGGAGCATCCTCAGAGCAAATCATGGCTGAGCTCAAGGTGAATGAGTTAATGCCTTGATGACGCAGCCTGGAAAGCCATGCACAGTCCCTCTGTGGCATGGATTGACTGGGTAGAGTAGTGCTAAGTCAACGTGGACGAGAACTCCCAATAAAACGAAACCCACCATTATTCCATAAAATCGATTCTGACACATGGCAATCCCATGAATTATAGAAAAAAAGTGCTACCCAGGAATTTTTTGTTTGTAAAATTTGAAAAAGTGCTTTTCTTACAATTTGAGTGCTTTTGTTTTCCATTAACAATGCATGCACATTTTGGTTTCTCACACTGCTTAAAATCCCCACAAGATAGCAGCACTCTTCTCTTATCTCCCTCCTGTTTCCTATTTCCATTCACCTTTGTTTCCCACCTCTTTCTGCCTGCCCTGCTTATTCTGGAACAAATGTTTTCCTCTGGATTTTGTAAAGTTGTTTGTTCTAAGCAGTGCCTACCTGGTGCGAGAGTTCACTGTAGAGATCTGTCAATTTGGCTAATAGCCGCACATGAAGGTCGACCAATGGCCATAAGATTCCAGGGTTCCTTCCATCAGTCTCTATTCAACAAAAAAGCTAGGTGTCTTTCATGATTTCACATCATATTGCACATTCCCCTCCTACTTTGCCCTTTTTTGAACAGTCAGCACTGATAAGCAAGTGCAGTCTAGTTCTTCTTTCTTGGGGTGGGAAAGGTTGGGTTCATGTCAAGGGGTTCCATTAAACCTTTGGACTAAACTTCTTTGCATCTTTGAGGTCATTACTCCTCTTTGTCCGGGGTATGGGGAGACCAATAACTGTACCTTAAGTAGCCACTCACAAGTTTTTAAGACCCAGACACCATTGACCTCAGTTGGACATAGAACATTGTAAAGACAATGTTATGCCAAGTAATGGGGATGCCCCCCATGCTTGGGATCCAAATGTCCAGATCTCGGAAACACATTCCCTCAATGTGCTTAGCAGTGGCTAAGATGCTTGCCCCACTTCATCTCCAGCTTGCTCTACTATATACAGAGATGTGCATACAACACACACAAGCAGGAACCTTGAAATTTGGTCTGCGAAGCCTAGACATGGCTGAAGATGTGGCCACTGTCTGCCTATGTACCCCTGTGTAGATTAATGTTGGCTATTACTGGTAACACAGAAGAGCATAGCTCACAGTATCTACCTTTATTGTCGGTCACTCTATACCCCTCTACGTCTCTCCCCTCTCCTCAGTGAAGCTGTGGTGCCCACACCTCTATTAACATGGCTTTTCCTCCCACCCCAATTACAAAGCCTTAAGGATGGGTTGAAGGGTTGAGCTGCTAACTGGAAGGCTGGCAGCTAAAGCTATTCTAGACGCTTCTTGGGAGAAAGTTAAAGCTGTCCCTGTTAAGATCTTCAGTCTTGGACACCCCGTATAGAGTGGCTATGAGTTGACAGTGGGTCTGGGTATTATTGAATTTAAAAAAATTGTTCCTCTCCTCTCAAGTCTGTGAACCATCAAACAAATGTTTCTTCCTATGTATGAGATTGTAGCACTTCTAACTTCTCCAAACCAAAACCCAACCACCCCCGCTGCCATGACCTTGATTCTGACTCATAGTAGTGCTCTGGGTTCGAGTGAAACTGTACTGGAGACTGAACATCTTCAAGGAGCAGAGAGTCTCCCCTTTCTCACACAGAATGGCTGCTAGGTTTGAACGGCCATCCTTGAGTCACACAGCCCGGTGCTACCAAGACTCAGGTGTACACATTTGTAACAACCCAGGTGGCTTTAGAGTTAAGGGCTCAGTACCTAACTCAGAAGTTGGCAGTTCGAATCCACCAGCAGTTCTCCAGGCCTCGTCCCATAAAGATTGCAGTCTAGGAAACCCTATAGGACAGTTCTCCTCTGTCCTACGGGGTCACTGGGACTCAGAATTGACTTTATGGTACCCAACAGTAACCCATTTCCACATGAAGGTCAAGGACCTTGCCAGTTCTGATGGAGTCCTTCCCAGTCTCTGAAGTCTGAGGATGTCAATCAACATGGGTGACTTAGTGTGATATTTGTATGCTTTTAGCAGAAATTACTATGTTGTCCAGCTCATTCCATGCATAGAGCTTTATGGATGGTGAGACATATTTTGACTTTGCTGGTTCTTCCACGCAGGAGCACCTTTTCAAAGATGGAACAAGTGTTCTTATCCTAACTATAACACAATTTAAGTGTTCCCATCTTGGAACATTGAGGTAAAAATCAACTTTTTTTTAAAATAGAAAAAATGTTAGATATTTTTATCACCAGGAAGCAAGATTGTGTTTCCCATTCTCATGAACCCTTGATAAATTATAAATTATTATTATTTTTCTATCTTATACTATCTGCTGTCTTCCTTCACCCATGATTCTGTTGTTTGTCATCCTGGATTGAGATGGGGGACGTTATTATATGTTGATCATTACAATCGATTCTCCCTTTCTCTCTCCACCCTCCCCTTTTCCTCATGGTATAGCTACTACCATTAGATATGATTATGTAGCTTTGGAATTTTTTATATTTTGTTCATATCATTCATATGATTTTCAAAATTATATAAAATCAAAGGCATATTATTTCTTTAAAAAATAGCTACTGATGCTTCATGAAAATATTTTAACTTATACCTCCTATGCTTTCACAGTAAGTTTTAGTATTTCCATTTTGTATGGGGCCTATTCTTTTTATTTCACTGTGTGGGTGCTTCAAAGAGTTCAAGGGAAAAATGAATTAAAAATAATAGAAAATTTCTGTGGACGTTTCAAAGCCTACACACACACACACACACACACACACACACACACACACATGCCCGCACACATATTTTCTCATCAGCCTTCGTTTAAATGGATTCTGTGCAAAAGAACTCATGTAGTTTTTAAACTTTCATGAAACAGCAGAGAATGGGCATCTGTGACACGTGTGTGTGTGTGTGTGTGTGTGTGTGTGTGTGTGTATGTGTCGGGGATGGGGGCAGTGATAGAGAAATACACTACATCAATCCAAGGCTGGATCACTGTTGCTGCTTGAGATTGTCGAAGGCTCATGCTCATTTAAAGGAGCACTGGTACAAGAATTTAGTCACCAGCTGCCAACCTTTGAAAAGGTCTGTGATGGAGCCTCCTATTGCCTGGAAATTGGTTTCCATTAAGGTCCTGGTCCAGAAAACCCCTTGAAGCTGACCTGACTTGTCAGGCATTGTTGCTAGAGTCAGAGTCCATGGCAAACAACTGAAACACATGTATTTGCTTCTGTTATGAATGTCAACATCTAATGGGGCCATTTTGTCTGCTTCGACGTGGGTTAAGTTGTTCAAGATTACAGAAGATAAAGCATGGTTTATTACCAGACAAATGAAAAATCTCAGTAGGCTTAGTAATAATCAACACTTCCATGTGAAGTGATTTAATTTAGTCGCTCTTTCAACAAGAACCCGTGGACCTGTACTCATCAGGCAGACAGGTGAGACCCTTCATGGACAGAGGTGGGAAACACTGCTGTAGATGCTGTATTCAAACATGGAAGGTGTGGCTGAAATCACTACAGGAGGTGGGCTACTGGGGGGTGCTGTTTGGGCAATGGAAGAATAGAAAAGAATCTCAAAAGGAGGAAATATCTGATCTTATAATAACAGAACTAGGCACACCTTTTCTCTATTTTTTGGAAGAGGGCAAATATGTCCCCAAGGCAGGAGTAAACATGTTGAAAAAGAACGACAGAGTGAACTCTGTTCTAAGATTTGCAGTTGCTCAACTGTGGGCTAACACAACTGTGAGAACACTGGGGCTAAGCAGATGAACAAGGGTGCTGTCACCCAGGGCAAGTGCACCCTGTTAAGGGGTTTACTCCAGAGTTCAGCCTAAGGTACCACTGAAAGGATATAAACTCGAGAGTGAAAGGACAACATATTAGAGAAAATATTATAGAAGCTGTCTTGGAAAAGTATTGACGGAAGTCGTAATTAAGTGAAATGGTTATGCCATCTCAACATCAAACTTTACCTTTGAATTTAACTCTTGAAAGTCCCTCTGCTTCATTTTCCATGAAATCTTAAGGATTCTGATGAAAGGGACTTCTCTTTCCAAATAGAGAAGGGGATTTATACAGGAAAATGCTGTTAATTTTCAATTTAGGCCGTATACATTGGGTGGTTCAGAGGCTCTAATAGATAATTGATTTTACATTGAATAAAATCAATAGGACATTTGTTCCAATATGCTCTGAGCCAAAATCAGTCCTGAGTACTCTCTTGAGCATTTAATTTGCTTGTGGATAGATACATTCGCTTCATCAGAGGCGCCTGCTCGATGGCAAATTAAGTGGCTTCAGTAGCCCCATACTTCCTTTTTTCTGCCTTTGAACTCATAGGAAGATTGATAATGCTACCTTAGGGATATGCACTTGATCCTACACAGAGAATAAAATATTTGTACTCCTAAAACTCTAACAAATTTAATTTAGTATAAACATATATATTCATTAGAATATAAACATAATTATTTATATCTGTAAATTTTCAGTTTTTCTACATAAATTCCATGAAACAATAATTGCAAAATATGTAGATCCCAAAACACAAAAGTCTCTAGGGTGTCCAAGTCTGAAATGTACATGGGAACTGACTTCCACATCTTTCACGCTTGGAGCAGCAGATAGGCTTCAGCCCCTGACCATTCCACAAGCAGCCACCGATTTCAAGTGCCATGCTGCCTGGTCCCTTTCAAACCTAAAAACCCAAACACAGTGCTGTTGGGGGGATTTTGTCATGCAGTGACCCTGTTTCATGTTTCTGAGACTGTATTTTCATAGCAGCAGACAGCCACAACCTCAGCTTTCTTCACCAGAGTGCTAATTGATGGGTTTGGACCCGCTCTACCTTCTGCTGCATGCACCCTTATTTGATAAGAATAAGTGGGCTTCCTGAAAGTTTATTGATTTGTCCATTTGCTTTTCAACCAAGCCCCTGCCCCTGTGACTTAGAGAAGACCAGACAGTTGTGGGATTCAGTCAGTTCACAGACCAACATCTAACCAGGTTCTGAGAACTGCTTGTAAAAGGGCTCTTGTAATTAGTACTCTCTCAAAGGTGGGAGACTGGCCAGTCACTCACTGTGCAAATCATAAACTGACATTCCTTAGTCTTGCTCGACACTCTTCTTTGCAACACTGTATACTAAAGGCCCATAGTAATATTCATTTCATCTACCACTAGACAACATTATAAGAGATTGTGCTTGCAATATGTATTTATTCATTTCATAAAACCTGTTCTACTTTTGATAAAATAGATTTTATTCCCTTTTGTTTGTTTCTTCAGTAAACAAGTCTGTAACATAAAGAGAAAAGGTGTAAAACAACCAGAGGGTGACAGACTGTCATTCATTTCAGATTAATGAGATACTAGGGGTGAATTATGCAATTCCTGAAAGTGATCAGAGAATTAAAATAGCTTCAAAACAATGTCTATAAGTTCTACAGAAATGGAAAGGGGTTTTTCAAATATGTTTTGAAAAGAGAAGTCATCTATCTGTTTCTAATATATCAGTCATAGTGACTATTGTGTAGTTAGCTTAACTCTAAAGGAAGGGGCTCATACTCCTGTTGGGAAATGATAGTTAAGGGTAAATTACACAGCCCATGATGCTCAGACAGAAGTGAAGAATATTGCTAGTGAGGATCCCAATCAAGAAGCAATATGGAAATAGCAGTTTTATTGTTTTGTCAGGTATTATTTCATATTTGTCATTAATATTTTAAATCTTATAACCCAGTTTTATGTACCTCTTTTATCATTCTGATTTAAGTATTGACTATATGACACTATATGACATTATCCTTTACTATTTTTTTTCTTAAAATGGTCAGTATGACAGTGAATCAGTTGTTAAATTATTTGAATCCCACCATTGGGCCAGGTGCATAAACAATAATATACATCTTCAGCAACCTATGGTATATTTCATGAGATAGAATAAATGATCACAAGATATTTAAAAGTATACAGGAACTAACAGTCACATCAGTTATAACGTCATTGTGAAAACCTATCTGTGCTCCAGGTGGTTCAGGAGAAGGGTACCTTTCAGATTGCACAGACCTCATCTTACATATGTTCAATCTGTGGCAGTTGTGCACCGGATGAGGAAGGCCACAGCAGAATCAGAGTTTAGTGAAGACTTTGGAAAGCACGCTGGACTGCCAGAGGGTCAGATAGGTCTGTCTGGGAAGACGTTTAGGAGCCAGAATGTTCCTCAGAAGCAAGGATAGGTAGACTTTGCCTCATGTGCTTTAGTCACGTTGTCCGGAGAGACTAGTCCCTGAAAAGGAAGTCAAGCCAGGTCAAACAAAAGGACGGCTCCAAAGAGGAAGACCTTGGCCACGATGGCACCTACCAGCAACAACAGTTTGCTATCATTTTTTTTTTAAAACTTCCACCTGGCAGCGGTTTACCGTGAACTGTCTCCTCCACACCGAGTGAACGCTCTTCTGGGCGGGTGGCCCCTCAGAGGAGCTCTTCCTGACGGTGGACAGTCCTGCAAGCGCAGATGGTGCAGGCCTTGGGTGTGGACTCAAAGGTTGCAATGGAGGATCCTCCTGGTGATTCCTCAGAAGAAGAGCCTGTCAATCTCCCTCAGACAACCCCCTCACCACAGAAGCCTGTGGAGGCCTGTCCCACTCTTGCACACAGGGGTGGCACCTGGAACAGAGTCCATGGGATGGCAATTGGTCACTGTGGTGATGGGGATGTCATCCACTTAGGACTAAAAATGCCACTCTTTCTATCATGGCAGTCAAACAGAAAGAGAAGGGAGAGCTAGGGGAGGAAGTGGGAAGAACACCATTATGCCAGTGATTGCCTTCAAGCTCCCAAAACAAAATGCGCAAACAGGGAGCATGGGGGAAATGTGGTGTGTGTGTGTGGGTGTGTGTGTGTGTGTGTGTGTTTGAGCTTTGTTTATTTCCATTTTTTTACTCTGCTGCTGATATTTTGATGATGATAAAATACCTATTGATTATGAATCGGGCTGATCCCTGGGGCGTAAGTGGTTGAGTGCGAGACTACGGCCTGTGGGCTTGGCGGTTCAAATCCAGCGGCAGCTCTCAGGAGCAGCGCTGGGTAGCGCCCACAACCACCAGAGGGCCATGATGCCCCCCCCCAAATAAATAAATAAAAAAAGAAAATAACTATTGATAAATGAAAAAATGGCCAGGACAGATACAGTGATTTGCTAGTCTCTTATATGCCATGACTTCATTGTATCTCATTCATAATGAGATAGGTGTCCTTTAATCATCAAATCTGAATATACCAACATAGCTTTCATGGCTAGAGCTAGTAGTAAGCAGTCACTGGTTTCTCCAATACTTTCACAGTTGAGACTAGACATTAAACTGAATCTGTAAACAACTCATATCTAAATGGAAAAACTCAGCTGAAATATGACTGGTAAGGTCACATTTTCCAGGTATGCTTTCCAGGAGTTTGGGTAGGGACACATTCTCCTTTCCATTGAAGTTTTCCAGAGTGAGAAATGCGAAGAGAGCTTTTACTCCTCATTACGTTTTGCCTTTTTTTGCTTCTTGCTTGCTTTTCTGGGGCTCGGCCCCCACATTTCCTGTTTTGGTGGCACCAGGAGAAGTTTTCACGAGCTTCTCAATCTTGTGGAGTGACGAAGCAGACGGTGGGGGCCATGAAGCTGCAGTTCCTGAAGCCACACTTGCTTCCAGGCCTCACTGCAGCCCCACCTGCTCTGACAGTTTGTGGAAAGGAACACAAGACCCAAACAAAACTTGCTCGTGAGTCACACAAACAGCGTGCCGGGGGAGTGCTGCTTCAGATCCCGATAATGATTCAAACGCTGGTATCGTGTCTGTAAAGGTCCAGTACTGCCAGAAACCTTGTTGATGTTCACAAGAACTGCTTGGAAGAAGGTGTGTTTCAATTAAGGTGGTAGTTTATGTTTCAGGAGAAAAAGTGTCCGTGAATCAGCTATTTCACAGCTGGGATGAGAGGCCTGCTGTGCCTGCAGTGTTTGCCAAGTGTGGGTGCTTTTCCTCCCAGGGGTAGTGTGAGGTATGCACCTGTGACTTCGTGAGTTGGAAGGAGACTTTATAGACTGGTATCAGACATGAGGGCTAATATTGGACTTATGACTGAACTAGACTGGGTTGGGATGCTGTCTCAATGTTCCATTCCTCTTGTATATAAACCTTTCCCTTGTATCCATATGTGTGTCTATGGATTTGTTTCTCTGGTCAACCCATACTACACACTGTCTCAGTGGGGATGAAGATGTTTCATGTTGCAGGGTTTATGGTGAAGGTAAGATAATCCCCAGTCTGCTAATGCCCATCTTCGGACTGACTACACAGATAGTTTTTAGAGTGCTTGGTAAGGCCCTGAAAAGTTTTAGAACTTGAGGTACATATTTACGTGTCCACATTGCTTGTTTAAAAAGTTATAAATGGTGCACCTTATATAAACTCCTACTGTGGATTTCTACCTCAACGATTTGCTTACCCTCTGATTTGGAATATCAGAATTCATGATGTGAAATGCCAGAAATAGCTTCCACATAGAGCACTTGAAAAGGGTATTAAAGGTGCTGGAATGTATCGTAGGACTAATGTGTTGAAAGGTGTGACCATAAGAGATGCGTTTTCTAACGGCCCTTTGGAAACATTGAAGTGAGAGAGTTTGAGATGCCGTCAAGTGGAAATGCTCGTGGGCAGATGGGTATAAAACTTACAGAGCTAAAGAAGGAGATTCAGATTTATGAACTCCTGTAAATAAAGCTATGCAAATGGAGGAATTACTTACAGAGAGTAGAGTATGGCCAGGGCAGAGCTGTGACTCATTCTAGCCCTGTCCTTCTGACCCAGCGCTTTGTGTCTTGGACTTCTGAAGTCTGTATTTCACCCTGAGGTCCAGAACATTAGTGTATTTAAATTCTCCACTCAGTTGCCTTTATGCCCATTAATAGCCTGCAAACTCCTCTCCCGTGTCATTTATTTTTATACCTTACACAATGTCTCACCGAGAATCGATATTCATTTAGTTCTTGCTGTCATTTGTGGAAATTACTTCCATGTGTTTTGTTTTTCAAGAGCAAGTTCTAGAGACAATAAATTATCCTGAGAGATGTGCTGTGTTGCTGAAGCATATATTAACATTGTATGCTTGGAATCACATCATTCTAAGTTCAGTGAGATGACCTACTGTGCCACTTGTAAACCCACCCACCCTTGCATTTAGACTCCTAAAACTTACTTCTGTTTTTAAGTTTTCCATCCAATTGACTAAACAGTTCCCCTTTTATGTATTTAGACACAGCTGTACTAGGCAGGAAGAAAATGTGTCCCCAAAGATCCATTGAAAAGGAAAGCTTTGCAAATGACAATTAATTAACAGAAATCCCCTTTTCCCAACTTTACAATGCAGTCACAAATTGTTATTTCTTTCGATGTAATTGTGGGATGGTATTGTGATGAGAGGAACACTGAAGTGCAATAGGGAGCATTTCATTTTATTGGTAAGGTTTTAGCTGTGGGATATGTCTGAAGAAAAGATTTAAGTGTATATTTGTATTGAAGCTTATGTGTGGTCCTTTTTTTTTAAATAGCAGTCCAAAGTGCATTCTCATAAGCCAATTTCTTTTCAGGTAGTGGTCTAGAATGGAAAGTTCTCTAACAGAAGTGCCCTTGTTACCTATAGCTTCCATAACAAAACCAAAAAAATCTAATTGATGTCTTCACAAAACCAGAATTTACTTTGTCACAAGTATGGAAGCTAACTGTTCACAGCAGGGTATCAGTTGTGACCTATCCTTTGATGGAATGCCAGTCTGGTATCTGGTCTCCACCAGAGATGTCTGGTTTTCCTTTGTGGTCGAGATGCCCTTCCCTTCACGTCCCCTGGTTCCAGTATGTGCTGCTCTGTGTCTTCTCTGCTCTGAGTTACAAGTCAGTAGGGTTAGAGTCCACCATATTCTTGTATGGTCCCATAAACCTATCAATAATAGTGATTCCTGCCTCCAAGAAGGAATGACCACATTTCCCAGAATTCTCAGGAGAAGGTCTTGTCCAGATTGACAGACTCCACCCGCACACTCTCAATCCTCAAATTAACACCAAGTAAGATGACTGCCACACCTCATCTTCTCTATAAATTGGCAAATCTCCCCAGCTATCTTGAGAATCAATAAAGCCAAATATCCTGCCTCCTTATTGATGTGATACAGAATAAATCCAAATCCATCATTCAGCATAAGTCGAGTTTCTTCTCACATGTTCTGCACATGTCTTCAGAGGAAAACAACATGCCACCTGGTAGCTCCAAAGGCCTGCGACAACGAGAAGGATCAGCAGTGAGTGGATTGACATCCCACAGCAACCACAGTGAGGCTGGCACAGAGCCCCACAGTGGTGTGCTCTGTTGGGTGTGGAATCTCTGTGAGTCCAACTTGACTCAAGAATACCTCACAATAACAACAGTATCAAGGTTGCTTTAGGATGCACATCAGATTAAAGAAGGTCAATCTAGTCTCAGTTTGCACCCTGAATGGGTATTAGATTTCATAAATCCTGTTCTTTTCATTCTCTGCTATGGTCATAAGAGAAAATCCATTTAATCTCTTTATCTAGTTTGATTTTAAAAAATTATCCCTGAAGTAAATCTGACAAAATGGATGTCTGGTTTATGTTGTATTACAATCTATTGAAAATGTATCTATCTTTTGCATATATATTTGTGCCATTAATCTTACATTATTCGTTTTAGGTAGCATCTTTGCAATGTGTTTTTGTCAGTATCATGTTATCTCATGAGGCAAGTTAAGAAAAGTGTTCTTAAAAAAACAAGAAAAAGGTTCTCATTTTTCATTCCCTGGGAGAGTTGTGTATGATTAATACTCTTTCATTTTTTAAATCATTAGAATTCAACAGTGCTACCTTTTGGGTCTGGGGATTTGTTTATGAAAATAATTTTAATTACACATTATGTTGCTTTAAATAGAAATGGAAGCTCAGATTTTTTCATTTTATATTTTGATTAGTCTAATTTAAAAAGCACATTCAATCCATCTGCCTCTTTGAATATTTTGTTATCGCTCCTAATATCTTTGCATTACCTTTTTAATGGCTGCATGTCTAAACTGAGTATTTAATCCTGAAAGTGGTCATGTTTGCTGTCTCTCTTCATTTTCAACTTCTCATTTTCTTCCCCAGACAAATACTTAATGTGATAACTTTCTCCATTACATGCTCATTTTTCATTTTCATGATGTATGCTTTTATGCTTTATAATATTGTATATCATGCATCTTGACCCCTTTGGTTGATTTTTCTTTTTTCTTCTTTTGTTATCTTCATGAGAAAAAGCCTACATAATTGGTTAAACCCATTTTTATTCTGATATATGAACTGACAACCTGAATTTCTCTCTTATAACTGATGTTTCATGCCATACACTTCGGTGTACTGCACACCTCTCTTGTGCAGAGTGGCATGCCCTTTGGACACTTATTAGCAGATTTGACAGAACTTTGTAACACGTCCTGATAAACAACTCAACCCCAAGTGCTTTTCACTGACATTACAATTCGTTGACTCTCTTAATGGGGAACTTAATGGAGGATTTGTTCTGTTAGTTCTGAATAGGCATTGGAATGGATTTGAGATCCCAGGGCGATAAGAACATTAATTAAGATGTCACACACACGGTGTTGTTGTTGTTAGTGTTGTTGAAAACACTTCATAGCTACCCTCTCTGCCCCCAGCACAATGAGTGCTGCTATGCAGCTGCCTGGTGCTGCACCACCCTCTCAACTGTTTCAATGCTGGAGGCCATTGCTGCAGCCTCGGAGCCAGACCGTCCCTGGAGGTCCGTCGTCCTCTTCTGTGCTGCCGCTCTGCTGTACCAAGCAGGTCATCCTTCCCCAGGGAGTGGTTTCTCCTGACAACACAGGGCCACAGTACGTCAAATGAAATATACATATATATGTGTGTGTGTGTCTCTGTATGCTTATATATAGTACACACAGATTTAAAAGATCAAGTAACAGATATAATTTATTTTCCTGTTGAAAATAAGAACAGAAATGTAATATATTTGATGATATAGTATTCTTTATGGTATCTCATGCAGTTTCTTGATTAGAATCTAAGCTCATTTGCTATTAGCATAGTTACCCTAGCTGTTTTTTGATCAGCCTGTGCTCCTGATCTTTTAAGATTTTTGCTGCCCTTTTAGTATTATCCTTTATAAGTGGCATGCAATTTTTTTGTTTGGTATAGTCTGAAAGATAACATTATTTGAATTAGAATGTAAATTTTATTTAATGTGGCTTAAGTAAAGCATTTGGGTTTTTAGCTGGAAAAATACTGTTCACTTTTTAAAATATCAAAATTATATATTATAAGACTTTTAAAATATTCTACAGGTCCCTATAGTTAAGTATGCATATGTATACATAAATATTTATGCACATATGTATGTATTTGTACTTCAGCACATATACATGTATTTACATCATTTTCCTTTCCATTTTCTGCTTCATCGTACTGACTTCCATGTATTTTCTACTGTCTGAATTCTTTTTGAGGGTCACTCACGTCACTGGATCTTCATTTTGGTTTTTAGTTGCCCATGGTGATTACCAAGAATAATGGTTCTCATGACCTGCTTCCCAAGAAAATGATTTGAGTTAATCACAAATATGGTCTCTCACATTATATGCTTTTAGAAAAAAATTAAAGTGCATTCGGATGTGGAGGAAGGCCTACCCCTACAACTGATCATGGGTTCAATAAACATAACTGTACAGTTGAGATACATAAAGATTATAGTAAAGTCATAGAAAAATGGGAGAGATGGGTGAGAGAGTAAAAGAAAGAACTCAGACACATTTCATCGTAGCATGCTCACCTCCTGGATGGCCAGATCCACACACAGCACAAGCAGAGCGGGCAGGAGAGAGAGTGATTTATTGCTAATCACGGCTTATCTATCTTTAGAAGTGTTCATGCCCCCTAATTACAGGTAAAGACATACCTCACAGGAAGGGGTTGTACATTGGGCAATACAAGCAATAGGAGGGGAATATGCAATGGGCATAAGCGTAACAGGAAGGGGATGAACTAGGGCTGTACACATAATAGGAAGGGGAGGAACTATGGGTATACATGTGACAAGAAGAGTGGACCCTAGCTTCTTGATGGTCGTCCTTGGTCACCCTTGGGTGGGCTTGACCTCCCTGGGCTCTCCTTCAGGAAACAATCCACTACTATCCTTATCAGAAAGAAATGGGCCCTACTTAGGTTGGGAGACACACAATACAGTTTGATTGCTCAAGATGGCTGATAATCCTTAGGGAGAATAACCTCTGACCTACTTTCATGGACTTTCAAGTGTATAATCATTTACCATATGTTGCAAGCAGCTAAGTTCAGCATATATTTAGGGAAGACCATTGGGAGAAATCTTTCTGTTTCCCACCTTCTGATATTTATCTGTCTGTATTCCAGACATTGAGATACAATCTCGTAATGGAAACAGATCAGGTTCCTTCACAGAGGAAGGCTGAGATTTAGAAGTGCACCCTGGTACTCGTTGAGTCATTGCATCTGTGATATTGGTGACTGCATCAATGATTACAGGAAATACGCACATGAGAGCAGGTGGTAGCATTCATCGGGACAAAGACATTTGAGTTGACAGCTGAAGGATCAGGCAAACTTACCTTCTCTGGCAATGAACTTCCCACCACAGTGGGAAGAGAGTAAACATTCCAAAGGAAGGCCCAGAAAGCAGAAGGTCCTGGGGTCATGCAAGTTTTTGCTGTAACTTATTATACTTTGACATATACCTTCCTATCAGCTGATGCCTTCTTTCTTTCATAATAAAGTATATCTAAAACTCTAAAAGGCTGCATTGCTCCTTTGTTGACCCCTTCTTAGGTAAAAAAAGTTTTATATAGAATATTGGTTTTTATTGAACTGGGTATTTGTTTTAAATTTATGAATCTCGCTCACTCTACTTCTCAAATAGGTATATGTGGCCTGTATCTTATGTTAACAATGTCAAAGGAGGGGAGTCTGTCACAGATAGTTAATTCTATCTACCAGGTCACTGTAATGGAGCGCATTATTGCACCTCTGTTTCCTCTTGTACTAGAGTCTCAGTTCTGAAGCATTTGGTTTGTGGAAGGCTGTGGTTTATGGTGGGTTACTCTGACTCCAATTTGAGTCTTCACATGAATTCAGAAATCATTCGAATCCTTTCTGACTTTTAACCAGCCACGTGGCTCTGCTTAGACAAGTGTAAACAAGGTCAACCCAGGAAGGGGCAGCTGTACCTTCAGGAAGAAGAGGGAGAACGTTAATAGTCACCTCCTGGAGGGAATAAGGGGGTGGTGACAGTTAGTCCTTAGAGTGCACTGATAATGGGGAACTTGTCAAGGGCCTGACCTTATAGATTTCCCAAATTTTGGCCCCTGTTTTGCAGGTTCAGCTCAAAATAGGTTGGCTGGAGGTTATGACATAGGGCCACCAGGCCACCACATAGAAGTACCAGAACCATTCCCTTAGGCTTTATAATCAGAAAGGACGCATGTATCCAGATTGTGACCCTTCCCACCCATCACTGCAGCCTCCCTGTGGTGCTGGTGGACCAAGCAGTTGCCAGTCCTGATCTGGGCTGATTTCTTTGGCTCCCTCGCCTCTGTCTAAGCATGAGGGCTCAGAATGCAGGGGATCAATAGCCCACATGCTTGCAAAACAGCACATCCTGGAGGGCTGCCTTTCCATTGTTGCTCTCCTGTTGAAGGCTTACGAAAACGTCTCTCTACAACATGCTTAGATCTGGGATCATTTTTCCCAAGCACTCTCTCACAACCATAGGTGTTTCTAAGGCCTAACTTTGTGCCATATAAGCTACAACCCTAGGTGATGTAAACAAAGCCATTTGTGCATCCAGTGGTGGTTGCATGCTGCTTGGGGTTCTTCATAAAACAAAGGGAGAGAAACCTGAGAGACAGCCTTGCCCTCAGCCTGTGCTGATGGTCCCTTCTCATCTCCATGCCGGGAATAGGGCATGACTGAGGGTATGGGCCCATCTTATAGGCTGAGTCCAGGGTACGTGGGATTCAATGTTGCTGGTGCATCGTGTGTGGCCAGGTTGATCTCCACCTGTGTCTCGGTGACCTGGGTGTGAGCATCCACAGCTTTGAATCATCCCCCTGGGTGCCTAAGGTGTTGCCTGATTTCTTTGCAACCCCTTTATTGTGGCAGGGACAGCTAAATTTTGTTCAGTGTAGGCAGTTGGTGAAAACAAACCCCCTTTTAGCCCTGTCTTCCTAGCTATCAAAAGCACAACAAAATACTGTCTGACTGTAGTCATGATCCTATTACTGTTACACAGAATACCAGCCCCCTTTCTCTTACTGGTTTATAATCCGTAGATTGTAGCATGTGTAAAGGTGCAAGGCTTCACAAGGCCATATGGCTATTTAACATTTTTAGCAAAGATATTTTATACCATGAATTATTTTATTGCTGTGGTTTTCCTGGGTCATGAATTAATAACCTCCAAGACTTTCTCTGTGCGGGAACCGACCTCTGTCTTGTGTCTGATGTCACAGTAAGTGTTTGACCTTTCTAAATCCTTGACACAAATACAATTTGGGTGCAAATGAGGTCTGGATTTCCCAAATCAGTTATTTCTATGGCACCTTCTATTACACGTTGCAAATCCAGCCAAACAGACCCAATTGAGAGGGCTTCGTGTAAGTGAATTCAATTTCATTCTCCTTCTAGCTGCTCATTGGGGCAGAGCCTGGATCGACTCTGATAGGAAGCACAGGCCTGAGAAAGCAAGAGGAGGAGCAATTGAGGAATGAGACCCATCTAGATGTCCGAAAACACGCAACAGCTATCTGTATTCACAGAACATCAGGATGTTACACACCAGGAAATGCAGAGCCTGTGAAATAGACTCATCCTAGCTCTCTGGGGAACTGAGGTGTAGCCAGAGAGGGATGCCTAAGACATTTGGAAAGGTGGAAATCCTGAAGGAAGGATTAGCCTAAGAATGCTGTCTATAGACAGTGATTAGCAGAGAGGAGCTCAGGAAATACAGGTCGAGTGTCCCAGAGGAAGGATTTGCTTGGTTAGTTGTTGCCCCTGTTTAAATAAGATGCAAGTATTTAGATAGACAGAGGCAACAACAAGATCAAATACTTAGGCCTTCTGCCAAATAATCAAGTGAAATGGTACCAAGCAGTGATCCCATTGATTAGCAAAGATGGCGCGCTAGAAATAAGAAGGATCATGGAAAGGAAAATGAAGGGGAGAGAGAAAAGAGGAAAGGAAGTGAATTGCATGGATACACACAAAGGAGATTGTACATTGTTTTCCTTTCATTTGAATTTAATGGCCTTTCTCGATGCTATTCCTTTTAAAAACACACATTGGAAATGTAGTCACTGAAGAAATCCATACAATTCTCCACCCCACGGTGTCCATGCCCAGATGACAGGTGCCGAGCTGCCTCTCAGTGTCACTGCTGCAGCCAGAGGGTTGTGTACATCGGACTGAAACACATGTGCATGCATGCGCGCACACACATGCCAGCTTTTGAGTAACAAATGCTTTCAAATTACTTATTTTCAAATGAATATATACATCATTTTAAAGACAATGGCTTGTATTATTTGACTTTTTTTGCCTCTGCTTTACAATTCAGTTTAGTTACCCTGAAAACTTTTAATTTCACATTTTATGTGTAGAATAAATAATTATCTCATCAGAGACATGGAAGCATACAATGTGTTTTTTTAATCTACTGAAAGCAAGGAGAAAAGGCACCCAATAAAGATGCCTATATTCTTCTCTGAGCTAAACAAAACACATCGAAGAATATGAGAACATACCCAGTACCTTACTACAACAAAATCATTTGCTGTGCTTTCAAATAATCCACTAAGATATCAATCCTCATATGTTTATAATTCACCTTGTACTTTTAGCTTTTTCTAAGTGAACTCATATACAATTGTTACCTAAACCCAAACCAAACCTACTTCCATATAGTCCATTCTGATTCATAGTGACATTATATAAGGCTTCTGAATTTGTAAATGTTCACATGAGCAGCAGAAAGAACATCTATCAAAGATCACATTGTAAAAACAATGTAGCCATGATATCAATAGGAGCCCCAAAGTGCAAAAAATCACCTCTTTTCATATGGCTCCTCACTTTTAAATTTATCCTGGGATATTTTAACTCAATAGACTTTGATAAAATGCCAATGGATTGCCAGTAAAGCCTATTTTATACACACACACATACATGAAGCATTTGTCCTTAAAGGGATTGGAATAAATGATAACTCCCTTCAGGTTTTTTTCTGTACCTAGACCTTCCTCCTCACCCCATTACCAAGTCCAGACTTCCTGGTGATTGTAGCTCGATAAGAGAGAACAGTAAATTGACTCGTCATCTGGAAGAAGTTGATTTAGATAAAGATGTCAGAGGAATCAAAGCATAATCATGACCATTCCAGCCTACTGCATAATTCACATTCACAGAAAGCCCTCCAACATTGCATGGTTCTGACTCATATTCTCGAAGCCAATATGTATCTATTAAGAATGAAACAGTCTTGGGAAGCTCATGGAGCAGTTCTGGTCTTCATACATGGGGTTGCCTCGAGCTGGAATCCACTCAGTGGCAACCAAACTTGGCTATACTCTGTGGTTGGAGGGACACAGGATGTCCAGACCCCTCCCCATTCTAGTGCACATCCTTTTGAGGAGGGTGGAAGACAGAAAGCCTCTGCAGAGGTGAGTCCTGGGGGAGGGAAAATCCATCTGTAAACTAAGAGGGCACCATCCGTGCATGGAGGAGTTCTTATCCTAATGCCCACAAATGAGCACAGAGTCTTTTGAGAGTTTATTTTGGTGGTGTTTTCTGCTGGGGAGAAGTCTCAAACAATTGTCAGCTATGGAAAAGGATCAACTACCGGGAAATGTTTATGGAAGACAGAAAGAGATAACTGAGGGAAAACCTGGTTTTAAGGTGGGCCTCCCTGGGAGTGACTATTTTTCTAGTTAGCAGAACTTAGGAGGAAGGAGAGCCAGCTCTGAGTAGAGCAGTGGTGTGAAATGAGAGTCTTGGAGGCTGCTTTGAGTGGACACTTGACAGGCTTAGAAGATGGCCTGTTCTTTAAGACAGATATGTATTATGATCAATACAGAAACTATTTTGAAGAAAAAAAAGCATTCAGAAAAATTAAACAACTCCATTCTATCTATAATTAGGAACATACACACTCATGAACTAAAGATTATACCAAGGGGGCTGAGCCCCGGTGGTGTAGTGATTGTGCGCGGGACTGTGGCCCACTGGGATGGAGGTTCAATTCCAGCAGTGGAGCTGGGCCTCCTACTCCCACCACTGGAGAGCAGTGATTCCCGTCCCCCCCCCCAAAAAAAAAGATTATACCAAGGAAGGTGATTTTTTTTTCAACTAAACCCCCCTAACCAAATCTATCAAGTGTAAGGGCATTAATCAGATTGATGTGTTAATAAATGCATAATTGTGGATATATAAATTTTCCAGGCTGAAAAAGCTCCCAAAGTGGTGCAGTTCATGACAAAAACTTACTCAAAACTCTCAAATGGGGGGGGGGGGCGGAGTGGTGAAGGGAGAACATTAAGAAACAGTGATACAATTTTCCTGATACAATTTTAAAATATTAAAGAGAGTATAGATAAATTTTAATTTGTTTCTGCTATATTTCCATTATACAAAAATCCAGATTTTTGCAATAAATTTAATTTATACTACATACAATTCATTACTTTGGCAGTATCTTTTAAAAATCTAGGATGAGGAATGTACCATTTTTCCTAATTTTTGATACTACATTTATTATGTAGTAACAACATTCTATTAAGGCTGTTACTAAGATATATAGATATAGATATATACTAATCATCAAGCCATCAAATTGATTCCAACTCATTAAAACCCTGTACAGGATTTTTGAGACTAAAATTGCATAGCAGAAGAGAGCTTCAGTTTTCTCCCAAGGGAAAGCTGGTGGATTTAAATGTCAATCCTGTAAGTAATAGCCCAATGCCTAGTGCATAGCACTACCAGGGCTCCAGAAATATATGCTGCATATGCTGCTGGCTAAAGTCAGCTTGTCAGCCTTTGATGGCTTAAGTGTTGCTGCGATGTTGGAAGATATGTCACTCGTATTTCAAGTACCAGCAGAAACCCTCGGGTGAACAAGTTCCAGACTACAACTTTTAAAAAGGCTTCATGATCTTCTTTCAGAGATAAGACAATGAGATCACACAAGAACATTGATCATTGCCCTTCCTTTGAACAAGTTGGCAGAAGGGCCTGAGAGTTGGAAATGGAGAGTTGGAAACGGATGCCACCTTTGTTGACGTTCAGGGCCAGGAAAGCCCAGGGAAGATGTCTGGGTGAGATGGAACAGCACAATAGCCACAATGGTGGAACATGCTCCAACAACAGACCCTGGGGTGATGTACAAAAGGAAACATTTTGTTCTGCTGTAAGCAATGCTGCCATGAGCCCGAGTCAACTCTGTAGCAGCCATTTAGACAGATAGTGTCTAAAATCTTTAATGCTCTGCTTGCACTGATTTACTGAATCTTCAAGAGAAGTCCAAGGGCCATGCTAAACACTCCCTGTTTTGCCAAGTATGAAGACTCAATGCTCATCGTAGGTTAAGAAGTTTCCCTAAATGCTAGAGTAATCAGTGGAGAAAGTGACTTTGAACTTGAACGAATGGCAGAGTTCACTTTCTTGGGCACTGCGCTGGGATGCCCTAACCATCTCTCCCTCTCCTACATGTTTCTTCCTTATAGTCTCCTCAAAGCCACTTCTTTTGCTTCAGATTTATTTATTTTATCCATAGCTACCTAGGGGGGAAAAGCAAAAGCCAAAATATTTGTAGTTAGACAATATGCCCATGCAGAAAAGTCAATGGAGAACACATGATTGGATTTTGCAAGGGCAACTCTTTCTTCATTGAAAATGCCTTTGTTTCCAGCAGCACGGACCTCGCTAAATAAGAACACAGGAATTAACCTGACTACATCTGTATCAAGACATGATGGAAAAGTTCAATATTATTTATCAATTTGAGAACCAATTGTGAAATGGACCATAATTGTTCATATATAAGTTCTAGTTGAAGATGAAGAAAATTAAAAAGACTCTATAAGAGTAAAATATGCCTTAAAGTATATCCCATCGGAATTTAGAGACCATCTCAACAATAGATTTGATGCAAAAAACATGCATGACTGAAGAACAGATGAATTGTAAAGCATCACACATGTATGGCCGAACCAATGAAGCCAAACTCACTGGCATTCAGGCAATTCTCCTATCCCTGGGAGAGGGGATCTCTGAGGCAATAAGTCTCTGTAGGAAACCTCATCCTTCTCCCAAAGAGAGGGGCCCCTGAACTTCTGACCTGGTGGTTAGAAGCCCAATGTATAACCACTACACCTGAAGAAAGCCAAGGGTCCTTCAGAAAATGGGAAGCACACTAAATTCCAAAACGATGTCAGAAGAGACTCTGAGGCTGGCACTCATATGTAGCATAGCTAACGTGAAAGGAAGAAATGATGGAGGAAAGAACTCCCCAGGGCATTTCAAAGGTCAGAATGGACACACTGGCACCTGACTGCACCCACCAGCCATATCTGTGCTTCTCGTCCATCTACCTATTCTCTCTGTCCAACTTCATCGACCTGTCTTTCTATTTCCAGCCAAGATTTTGGGGAATGAAAGACAGCCTTGCAAATTTGTAAATATATTGTCTAGCTTTAAACAGACTACTAATTCATTTAACAAGAACCTGGACTAGTGAGTTGAAAATCTAATGTCTATTAATAGCAATGAGAAAAATATATGTTGATAAAATATTTGCCTGAATAGCCTGAGCCCTGGTGGCGTAGTGGTTGTGCGCGGGACTGCGGCCCACTGGGATGGAGGTTCAATTCCAGCAGTGGGGCTGGGCCTCCTACTCTCACCACCGGAGAGCAGTGATGCCCCCGCCCTCCCCCCCCCCCCAAAAAATGTATATATATATTTGCCTGAAGCTGAAGATGTTGATTTTGTAGGTAAAGGAGGCACTCTGAAGGGTGGAGGCTGGAGGCAGGCAGCAAAGGTGTTCTCCAAGGCCCCACTCTCAGGTACATTCACAGTACTAAGATGAGAGATATAGACAAGCTCCAACAAACACAAAGAGACACCTTCTTCGAAACCACAAAAGGCCAGATGGGATTAAAACTCAAGACTCTTCCTCTAATTTCCAACTCTCCTATCCTATGTACAAACCTGGCAATAGAATATCCTTTATAAAGAATGTTCTTTCCAGAGATTTAAGAGAGCCCTGAAATATCAGAGGCAAGCTTTTCCCAAAGCTGTCACGGTGTAGCCTAGCAATAGGAAATGATGACAAATGATCTGAAAGTGTGCTGTTCCTATGGCGATGGGATGTGAGGGAGTTTCTTCTGGCATCAGCAATTACTCTGCTCTGGGAGACGTGGGGTGGGGGAGTTAAACATTTATTTTTATGGAGAGATTTCAAAAATGTCCTTTACATTGCAGTACTTTTTGATAAGCCTGCCTCACTTATTCTTTCAGAATCTTTGGTCTGCTATTCAGAAAAGTACAATATAATGTGATCCAGATCCACGTTTTGTTTGACTTGCTATCTTGGGGTGACTCTCTAACAAGAAGATCAGTGAAATGGCCATTCTAAGGGGCCCGAGCTATCAGCTGGAGAAAAGTCAGATGCTGTGTTGGAGAAGCCAAAAGGGCAAGGACAGTGAAATGGGGCAACTCTTCACACAAGCCAGCCGGGCAAGATTCATCAAAACGCAACGCAAGCATGGCTGCACTGGTGCTTATTTATTAATCTGTGGTAAATAAGTAAGCATGGGAAAACTTGTGCTTACCTTGCAGACCAGGTACTCTGCCCCTCCCAGGGACTGTGAATTTGAACAGATGTTGTGACGGGAGGTGAACGTGCTGAGGGCTTGAGAGAGACTGAGGCCAGGCGCACCCAGAAGCCGAGTCTTGAATGAGGTGCAAACTTGTGAAACAATTCATCACAAAACAGTAGCATAAGCGAGCCCGTGCGTCACCTGCTTATTGGGTTACCTGACAGCCATTCACTGCCACAGGGCAGCGCCGACCCACAGCAGCCCTGTAGGAAGGGGTAGAGGTGTTCCTGTGGGTTGCTGAGGCTGTAACTCTTCCCTAGCGCAGAAAGCCCCGTCTTTCTCCCAGCAATCAAAGACATTGACACCAAAATTAGATGAGTGAACCACACGCGCGTGCGCGCACACACACACAACATCAGAGAGAGAGAGAGAGAAAGAGAGAGAGAGAGAGAGAGCAGCTATCACCGAGTGGATGCTACATCACAGTCACTCTGCTTTGCAGAATAGAGCTGTGCTTCATAGCATAGGGTTTCCCGTGAATTGTTGTTATTTTCATTCTTGCAAATGGATTGACAAGACCTTGCTTCTGACATACTTTGGGGTGGATACAAACCTCTGAAACTTCCACGGGTACGTGAGTTCTAACTGTTTGCACTGCCCAAGGATTCCAGGCAATGGGATAAAAATAAGTGTTGCCAGCCCTGGGAAAATAGATTGAGTCTGTTAAGACATAATTAGGGAAGTGAGAGAAGCGGATATTTACACTCAAGATATTAAAAGACAGGTAAATATGCAAAATTTAATGAAAACAATAAGTAAACACTCCCCTAGGTCTGAGCCTAAAATAATCTGCCTTTTTCATTTTTAGTATATGCTGAATCAACAAAATTCCTGTTCACGGAGCAAACAGTTGTCAATTTGTTCCTTCCCTATCTGATCCATGGTTCTTCAGGGCCTGATATGTACCGAGCTTCCCAACCACTAGGCAGAAAACCCTAGCTGGCCGTGGCCAGGGCTTCACAGAGTCTGCATTTCAGTAGAGAAAAACAGATATAAAGAAACTCTTACCATAAGATGCAGGTGTCCTGGGATTTGGGCAATGCAAACACCAGGGCTGAGCATCAGATACAGACTCTTCCTGCAGGGAGCTTGTCTTCAGAGATGTCTTTCTGAGCCAGAAGCTTGGGGATGGGCACAGAGAAGAAAGGCAATCTGAGGAACTTATGGCCGGAGGTGAAAGAGTAAAGACTACCATCCATCCTTCATTCTGTCTCCCTGGAAAGCGGGGCTCTAGACAGTGGTAGAACCCAATGCTCTAATGACCATTTTAGGTATGACAAAACAATATACCATAAGGGAGTTTATTACTTCATACAAACAATACTTAAATAGGGTATAGAAAACTAGTTTATATTATAATAAATAATTTTAAAATATTAATGACAAATATTAAATAATACCTAAAAATAATAAATTACCATTTAAGATATTTCCATATTGCTTCTTGATTGGCATCCTGACTGGCAATATTCTTTGCTCTTATACAAGCTTCATGGGCTGTGTGATTTATCCTTAACTATCTTTTCACTATAGGAGTAGGATTCCAGTCATTTAGACATAGGTCAATGAGACCATAGTCATTGTGTTTGCTATATTAGAAACAGACCACTGCTCTGATTATGCTCATCTTTGAAAAGCCCCTTTCCACTTCGGCTGAACTTACAACAATTTTTCTGACAATAATTTTAGCTCTTTGAACACTTTCAGGAATTATGTAAATCACGCCTAATATCTCATGAGAATTTGGGACATAATCCAGAGCTGAAACAAATAGCAGCATGTCATCTTCTGGCTGTTTGATACTTTTTCTTCTTATGTTATATGTCTATTTGCTATAGTAACAAACACATAAACATACAGTACAATAGTTCATTAAAAATATAATGAGTTTTATGAGATGAATAAATATTGTAAGCAGAGTTCTGTTGAATTTTTTATACCTATGGATAGAGTAAACATTACTATGGTACTTATAATATGCTATTGCTCAGATGAGCTGTGAAAAAGAGTATGGGATATAAATGTGTGATTTCCATGTTCAGTAGATGCCCAGCTAGCTGATTTAGAGATAACTCTGATTACAAGTTCTATTTTAACAACTGGTTCATGAAACGGAACAAAAAATAAGGTATTGGTCCTGCCACACTGGTGTGAACCAGTTGAACCCCACCACTGGGTCTAGAGCCTCCTTTCTGAGCCTGGCTGGTCCTGTGGTTCTGTGCTGCATGGGGGTGACCTGAAGACTGCACACTCAGACATCTGGTACTCTGTCTGAGAACACATCATCTTCTCCTTCTCCACATTTCTACCACACCAACACGACTGGGACAGACAGGAAGTGTGTTAGTCTGGTTTGACTAGAAAAACAAATTTGTAGACACTCATATGTACATAAGAAAGAGCTTTATACAAAAGAGAAATTGTATATTGAGGAAGCATCCCAGTGCAATCCATAAGTCCAATATTAGGCCATATGTCTGATAGCAATCTATAAATTCCAATTTAGACTCATGCCAAATGTGCAATGATTTTGAATGCAGGGAGGTCACAGGCCAGTAATTGGAAAATCTTATAGATCCAGCAGCAGTGAAAGCATCTTACGGCTGGCAGAGATCTCCACTTGGCTCCTCCAGCTGCAGGGCTCCAGTGTAGCTCCATGTGTCTTCTCAGCAGGAAGATCATGCAGAGCATGTGTACGTATCTAGCTTCCGGTGAGCTATTTATCTCTGTGCCACCTCCAAATGAGGTCATCTAGTTGCGACCTGATTGACAGGCTAGACTCCACCCCCTGACAAGGTGACAGGAGATTATGTTAACTGCCACATGAACTGAGGTTAAGTTAATAAAGATGTTTTACAAGTCAGTCAGAGAGAGCATTACACTAGAATGACACCAATCCGATCGCCCAAAGTTGCCTAGTCCTCCCTGACATGTGAATTCTCCCTGTCTCCTAGGCTCACCTATGTGGCACTGCTAGTAAGTGGCCAGCAGGTCCCGGAATGAGTCACAGCCACACCATGACTCTGGTAGAGAATGACTTGGCAACTCGTTCCTGTAAAGATAATGTTCTGGTAGATACACAGGGCCAATGACAACGGAAGGTCGCTGCACAATTATAGCTGTGGCTATCTGGACCTGTCCTCTCTTTCTTTGTTTTCTCTCTCTCAGTTTCTCCTACACCAGTCAGGGCACAGATGGACTTGCCTTTCAATAAACAAGTGTTCACGGCACATCATTTTCATGTCGGTTATCTAACTCTAAAATGAGAACCAGTATGTGCTTCCTGTAGAGACCACCCTTCTCTTTGTCTTCCAAAGAGCATTTTCCTCCCAAATACCTCTGCGTGATGCAAACTTTCATCAACACCATTGACACCTGGAGTGCCACTAGCAATAGGTTTATGTATTTGGACATCTACCAAGAACAAAAGCTCCAAACTCCTTGATTAGGCTCCACATTTCATATTCCTTTTACCCCACCCCCTCCCACCACCCAAAATCCCAGTCCCACCAACTCAATTCTCATGAAACAGAAGCATGTCTTGTTGGGACTCTTAAGCGGGGTTGTGTTTTTCCCTTTGTGATGAACCCACTAGCTTGGAGTTACCCCTGGTTCAAGGAGGCCCTACAGAACAGGGTTGGACTGCTCCTTGGGTTTCCCAGACTGTCATTCTTGAGGGGGAATAGACTGCTCATCTTTTTCCTATGGAGAAGTTGCTGGTCTTAAACTCAACCCAGCACTTAGCAGGCAAGTTCAACTCTCCATCCCCCGTCTCTTTTCCTTGAGACAAACAGGTGCATTTTTAGATTGTTATTACCTGCTATTAAAAATAATATCACATAAAGTCAGAGAAACAATGCTATGGTTCGATCATGGGATAATCCTTATTTGTAAATAATGTATTTCATTATTTGAGAGAAGGAAATAGGGCGATTGATATGTGTGTGGCATAAAAATGGAACAAGCAGTTTGTATGGGGATTTCTGAAAGATAATTTTCATATACTCTAAAATATAGAAACCGAACAAATCATCTTCAAAAGTACAGATGACCCTTCTTGACTGACGGTGTGACCGACCCACGCCACACTGTTTTCTGTCCCCTCCTATGCATGTGAGTGTGAAATGATGACAAAGAAAGACCAAAGAAGAAGGTATTCTTTTGAATTATGGCATTGGTGACGAGCGAGGTCAGTAAGTTTATCGGGTAGACTTTGGACATATCAGTCCATTGGAAAGGAATTCAAGTTTAGTAAGGGAAGGAAAAACAAAGGGGTGGGGGTCACCTCCAGGAGATGGCCTGACACATGCCCGCCACGGTGACTCAAGCCCCACGATGATTCGCAGCACGTGGTGCGTCCGGGCTCCGCTCTGCAGTGTCCTGGGTCACGTGAGTTGGAACCAGCACCGTGGGACCTCACGGTCACAAGCTGCAAGGGCAAGAAGCTCTGCTGAAGCATCTTCGACTCCCTGTATCTTAAATTAAGCAGAGCTCAGATTACTCGAAGCCTTTCTGCATAATAATCACTTACAGCCTTAAAATATCTTGAGGAAGGAATGCCCAGTACTTATTTTCATACCCACTAGCTAGGTTAATACCAGGCTGCTACAGTCTTGCCGTTTTGCACGCCCCGCCCTTTCAGCAGCGTGCGGCGGAGGCTCTGCTCTGTAATGCCGCAGCCCCAGCCTTGGCGAGGAGCTCTCATCAGCATTGTTTGGTGTGGAAAATGCCCTCCCACGTTCTGGACCACATGCCCTCCGTGACTCACAGAGAGAATGGTCCCTACAGAGCTAATTGCTGGTTGGTCCCTTTAGAACTTGTCAGTTGGAAATAGACACACACACACACACATTTGGGAGATAATGGTATTTTCCATTTTTTGAAGATCCAATGCTAAATTTCAGTCCTGAGTGTGATATTTCCTTGCAAGCATCATGATCATTAGCCAACATTATCTTTGGTCAAGTCAATGGAAAGACGCAGAAAGATGAAGGTCACATGACAGTTGTTAACATGACAATTGTCTTTGCTCTGACATGGTTGAAGAAATGTTCCTTTTGAAAGTCCCAAAGTAGAATTTTCTGAAAGTTAATTGATATAAACTAATTGATATATACATCATCTTAATAAGGACACTAACTTTCATGCCACTGCTTTCTTATTTTAAATCATTTTATTGGGGGCTCATAATATTCCATATAAGCACATTGTATGAAGCATATTTGTACATAGGTTGCCATCATCATTTCCAAAACATTTTCTATTTGAGCCCTTGGTATAAGCTCCTCCTTTTCCCTCTCCCTCCCTCATCCTACCACCCTCATTAATTCGTGATCAGTTATATATTGTTATTAATATTTCGCATCGTAAATCGTCTGCTGTCTCTCCTCACCCACATTTCTGTTATTCGTTTCCTTTTGGGGGAGCTGTATATCCAACCTTGTGCTGGGTTCCCCATTTCTACCCTTTACTTCTTCCTGACCATACCCCTTCCCTCATGATATCACTACTCCCACTACTGATTCTGAGGGGTTATCTGTCCTGAATTCCATGTGTGGAGAGCTCTCATCTGTACCAACTGTGTTTTTTGGTCTAGCCAGATTTATAAGGTAGAACTGGGTCATGGTAATTGGGGAGGGTGGGGGGTGGAGAGAAAGCATTCAGGATATAGAGGAATGGTGTGTGTTTCCTTGGTGTTATGCTGAATCCAGGTGAAATCATCCCTTTCTTATAACCCTACTGTGGGGGGATAGCCAAATATACAGTTGTCCACAGATGAGCTATGGATCGCCATTCCAAACACCCTCATTTGCATTGATACCTCATGATCACATAGGCTGGTGCACTTCTTCCATGTGAACTTATTTGCTTCCCTACTGGATGATTGCTTATTTAATTTCAAGTCTTTAAGACCCCAGACACTATATCTTTTGATAGTCAGGCACCATCAGCTCTCTTCACTACATCTGATCCTGTACTCATTTTGCTTTTAGCAATCACGTGGGGAAGGTGAGTATCAAAGAATATCAGGTTATTAGAACAAAGTGTTCTTATGTTAAGGAAGGCCTTGAGTAGAGGTTCAATATCTGTCTGCTGTCTTAACACTTAACATATAAGTCTACATACATTGGTCTCTATCCCTTTTACTATAAGTTAGCATAGTTGTATATATATATACATACACACATGCCTATAGCTATACCACTATAAATAGATTTTACCTCCTTCCTTCCCCACTCAATTTTCTTTCACTTTCCTCCCATTCCACTATCATGCTCACCCTTCATTTGACTCTCAGTAATTCCTCTTAGATACATTGCAATTGATTAAACCCCATCAGGCTTATACACCCTCTTTGCCATCAATTATAGGTCTCTTGCTGTTCCCTTATCCCTGAGTTCATTGTATGCCACTGCTTTTCATGTAAAAAGTGGGTATTTATTTAAACAAAAAATATATACATTATATATTTGCATTTCAAATGTCACCTTGGAAACTGTCCACATATTCTGAGAACAAAAAATTAGCAATCACATATATCAGCAACATCAGTACTTCAAAGTGTAGGGCCTTGCTGAGCAATGAACTTTATCTGTGCAGTTCCGCAAGTCAAAATCCTGGTGCTAGTGAGTAGAATGAAATGGAAAGGGGGCTGGTCAGAAAGAAAGTATTCTCTCCTCCCACACTCTTGTTTCAGATAACAGAGAGAAACTATGATTTCCAAAAAGAAAAGACTCTGCCAAGGTCACAGATATACTTTAGTTTCCCAGTTAAACAAAAAGATAACATTCATATTTGGAATTCATTGTGGCTTTAAAAAAATTATGTGGACAGTTACATCTAGTCCAACACTGAGAAGTTCACTCATGTAATTCAACAAGAATTTATTGAAAAACTAATGTGAGTTGTCCAAGAGATTAAAAATGTCGTGGACAATAAAACATATAGAAATCTTTAAAATAATTTGTGGATATATTGCATTGTGTCTTAGTCCACAAAACTTTGGAAGCTTCTTTATATAGTGGGTCAAGACAGAAGACAATAAATCCAGGTATATGAGTAAACTCAATCTGTTAGATTGTGAAATGTACTAAGTAGGAAAGTAGCTCCCTGGACAAGATAGGAAATACAGAAGTGAGGAGAGGGGATATCCATGGAAGCAGTCTGGCCTAGCAAGTCCACACAGGGACAGAGACAGCTGGAGAAAATCTGGAGGAAGATTTTGATGATCCACCAAGGAGCCCGGCAGGCAGAAAGATTAGCAGATGGGAACACAATGGCACAATAGTTCATCTGCAAAGTTCCAGAGAAGCAAGGAGACCATGGAGTGCATGGGAGCAGGAATCTCATAAGAGGTGGAAAGATAGATGAAGAGACAATGTTATTCTGCTACAGACACCCTCCAAGGAAGCTGAGTGGGAAAGTGAACACATTTGAGAGTGAATGGCACTAACTAACAGCCTCTCTATTGTCGCACTGGATGATAAGTTGGGCTTCTGCTAGATGCAAGATCAGCAGTTCAAAAGAACCAGGCACCCCTTGGGAGACCCATGAGTCTTTCTACTTCCATAAACCATCACAGTCTCATAAATCCACAGGGACCTGCCCCATAGGAACACTGAGTCATAAATGACTCAATGGTCATGAGTTCGGTTCAGCATTGGAGGCTATTTTCAGCAGGGAGGAGTCAGAGAGTGGCCAAACGAGTCCAGTCATCAACCTCTCTTTCCATCTGACCTGGTCAAGTTCACCACACAATCCATGGTTCTAGGTCTGTCACCTAAAAGCCATGTGACCTTGGAGACTGCCCTCATGCTCAAGTTCATCATCTGTAAAATGAGGGAAATGTTATATTCTGTACATTGGGTTATTACCCAACCAACTACTTCTCAGGATAATGATACGGCTGTCTGCTCCAGTGAAGCACTCAGAGTGTCATTATAATCTCTGTATGTTGGAAGAGAATCAGTGCCAGTGGGTTTGGATTTGGTTTTATTGTGCTTTGTATAGACTACATTAAGCCAAAACAAAACTCACTGCCATTGAGTTGATTCCAACTCATAGTGACCTGCAGGGCAGAGGAGAACTGGCCCCAAGTGTTTCTAAGATAGAACCTTTAAGAATAGAAAGCCTCATCTTTGTCCTTTGGAGCAGCTGGCTGTTTCAAACTGCTGACCTTATGGTTAGCGGCCTAAAGTGTTTTAACCTCTGTGCAACACGAAAAGATTAAGTCAGAGTGAAATAACCATAATGCTCGTAACCAACAGAATGAAAACACCTGAAATCAGATTTGTGATAATTACAAAATCTGTTGTCAATTTGAGCCGAAAGAGTGAAAGGGGGGAGGTTAGTCTGTTAATCAGGTCACAGCTTGATAATCTAACTTGGAGGCGCGAAGAAGATCACGAGATCACTGGAGGTGGCACACACAGACACTCCCTGTGACATAGTCCTACGAACAAGATGCATGCAGCCATACTAGAGCCCTGGAGCTGGAGGAGCCTTGAGGAGACCACTGCAATGCTGAGATAGGTGCCTCCACTGCCATTGGATCCACAAGACTACCCAGGTCCTAGATTGCAGTCTTCCTGCAGTCAGCCTCATTGCTTGCATTGCATGAGCCTGAAGAGGAATTTATAGATTAATATCAGAAATATGGGCTAATATCGGACTATTGACCTTGATCTGGACTGGACTGGGATGCTTTCTTCATAGACAATGACTCTTTGATATAAAATTCTCCATTGCACACATATGAGTGTCTCTGGATTTGTTTCTCTAATCAACCCAGACTCACACAGATTGTACTCATTACTAGCAGTTGCTACTAGATTTTTTTTAAAGGGAAACAAAAGCATCAAGCCCAAACCCTCAACTCAAGAGTGGTGTTGCTGGCTCCCACATATGTAGGTCTCCCTGCAGCGCTGAGCAGGCTGGAGCGCCTTGCTAGACAGTTTTATGGAGGTACCAAGACAGAGGGCCCTGGACAGGACATTCACACTGGCTACAGAGAATTTGGCAACCTAAAGTGAGTATGTCTCAAGAATCACCTGCCTCTCTGCTTCAATTTCTGAGGCTCCACTTTATCTCCTGACAGTGCATGCTTGTCCCTGTTCATTCACCCTCTGTGGAGCCCTGGTGGTATGGTTGTTAAGCAGTTAGCTGGTAATCTTAGGGTCTGCGGTTCAAACCCAACAACTTCTCTGAGGGATGAAGTTAAAAAAGTCAGCTTTCATAAGGTTGTGTAGCCTTGAAAACCCAGTGAAATACTTGTACTATGACCTATCAGGTTTCAGTGAGTTGGAATTGGCTTGAACACAGTGGTTTGGTTTTGGTATAGCGTTATAGTGAGATCTAATCGACTCCATGGCAATAGATGATGGATTGCAAATAAAAGTAAAGCAACACCATGACCTCAACTGGACACATGGACACCATCATAATAAATGGGGGAAATATTCAATGATTTACTTGCACCACATACTGTCTCTATGCCTGGAAAAATTTTTCTTCTTTTATTTTGTCATAAGCATTAAGTATTAAAGTAATTCTCTGAGATTACTGAGTCACACACATACATATACTATTAGGAATGTATGGCTACATTGCTTATAATTTGGGGCAACTTATTGCTCATAATTACAATCTAATAATGTCAAAATGAAGCAAAATACCTGAAATGTAGGAGGAGCAACAAAAAGAGTAAGTAGATGTTTGATGCTCTATTCCATCAACAAGGAGGCTGGTTTTAATAAAACAAAACAAAACATAACAAAAAAACACCTGCAATGACATCTTAATAGGCCTACCTTGTTGAATACTACACTGCAGGGACACTTTTTCATGGCACAGCATGTCAAAATCTTGCCTTCTGTGCACATAAAGTAGAAGGAATGGCATGTGTGTGTGTGTGTGTGTGTGTGTGTGTTGGGAGCTGTGTGTGCGAGTGCTCACAGGGATGCATCAAACCAATCCAAGGGAGAATGAGGAGGATGTCTGCTCCTGTAAAGATGACCAGTTTCACCAACTGTATAGAGGGTCACCTTGGCTTGGAATCCATTTAATGGTCCCACCCAATCCTGCACCATATCCACAATTGCTGTTATGCTTAAACCCAATGTTGCAAGCACTCTAACAATCAATTCTCTTTTTCAACGACTCTCCATTTCACCAAGTATGATGTCCCTCTCTAGGGATCGATCTCCCTTAATATCATGTCCAAATCACCTAAGACAAATTCTAGTCTTGCTCAATTTCAGGGGGCGTTCTGTTGAATACTTCATCCAAGATATGTTTGCTTATTCTGGAAGTCCACAGTATCTTCAATATTTTTCAACACCACTCTTCAAAGGTGTCCATTCGTCTTTTCCTAATTCAGTGTCCAAATTTGCCATGCATATGAGGTGATTAAAAATACCTTGAGGTGGGGCACACTTTAATCATAAAAGTGATATCCCTGATCTTCAACTTCCCTAAAGATGTCTCTGCAGCAGAATTGCTCAAGACAATATATTATTTGATTTCTTGACTGCTACTTCCATTAGTATTGATAATCAAGTCAAGAAAACAAAACCTAATGGCTTCAATATTTTCTTCATTTATCATTCTATCGTCTGTTGATCCACTTGTGATGACTTTAGCTTTCTTTATGAGTAATTGTGACCCAGGATGAGGGTTCCTTGATCTTTGTCAGTACAGAGCATCAAGTAAACAAGTTGGTGTCATCTACATATTACAGTGAGTTAATAAGCCTTCATCCAATCCTGAGATTCCATTCTTCAACATATAATCCAGCTTCTCTGATTATCTATTCGTTATGCAGATTGAATCAACGTAGTAAGAGGATGTCATGCTGACACGTGCCATCCTTGATTTTAAACCTTATTCTGTTCTAGCAATTTCCTCCTGGTCTTTCTATGTACAGGTTCCACAACAGCACAATAGAACATTCTGGGATTCCCATTCTCTCAATGCTCTTCACAGTTTCCTATGGTTTGCTTAGTTTATAAAATACAATGAGCTTTTTAAATGTCCTCTGCTTTCAACCAGAATCCATCTGACACCAGCAATGATATCCTCTTTGCCACATCCCCTTCTGAATCCAGCTTGAATTTCTGGCAGCTCCTTATTGATGAACTGCTATATCTATGGTTGAATTATCTTTAGCAAAATTTAACTTGTATATCAAATGAGTGATATTTTCTAGAATTTGAACATTCTGTTGGATCATATTTCTCTGGAGTGGGTACATATATGGATTTCTTCTGGCATGTAGGCCAAGGTTGCTCTCTTCCAAATTGCCTGGCATAGGTGGGTGAGTCCTTCCAGGCTTCATTAACTTGTTTAAACATCTCCCTTGCTAGCCTGTCTTTCCTTGGAGTGCTGTTTTTCACTGATGCATGTCTGCTCTTGTAGAGTCAATGTGATTCATACAGGACGGAGTTGTACCCAAAGGTTTCTGAAAGAGTATAAACCTTATGAGATCCAACAACCTCATCTTTCTCCTCCAATACACGCATATATTTTACATATACATGCATGTACATATGTATGTATACATACATACACAGGTTGCTTCCAAAGTCTATGAAAATGCAGATACATACATAATTTGGAAGACCTTCCCAAAAGAATTTGAAGAAGATGCATGTCCTTCAGTTTCTGACAGTCTTGATACAGGGATATGTGAATTTCATCTTCTCCCTTAAATGACTTACTTTACTTCCATAGAAGTCATCTGGACACTTTTCCTCAGAGGCTATTTGACAGCTTGTTCCAACAGTGACCTTTTCATGACCTTGGCTTTTATTTCCTCTACTTGGAGACCACTTGGGAGACAACCATGAGACGTTTTAATTTGGTCTGTAAGTGCTCCCATTCTGTCACACCCACAGCATATGGCAGACGCACTGCCGAATGACCTAGCTTTCAGTTCAACCTTTTAAAGAAGAGAAAGTAGATTTTCTTACAGTCTCAGTTAATCTAGCTGTCAATAACAAAGAAGTCACTTTTTATCCATTTTCAACTTTCTTTTCCAGGCAAAACTTTTTATCGTGAATTATGTGGAAGTTTATGTTACAGATCATTGGTTTTATAATCAACAACTAAATGATTTATCAAACTAAGAAAGAACTTTTCTCTATGTTATTGCTGGTATTTTGTCTTAAGTATTATCACTAGTAGTAAAATAAATATAGCATAAAGGTCACTTGATGTCAAAATACTGTTCAGATTTACACTTAAAATTAAGAATGTATATTGAAATACCATAACTCTTTTAATAAAAATATATAATTCACGATCTGCTTAAAATTTTAGTATTTTTATATGATTTACATTTAATTGTGACCATTATCAATACTGTTAGCTTTTGACTCCATAAAGACTAATAGACAAAAGTGTCGATCAAATGAAATTAGGAATTAGAGAGCCCATCAATTGATGGAGCTTTTAATTTATCAATATGATGACATTAGTGGTATGAATGTGACTTTGTGGCTGGCACAGTGGAGAACTGTTGGAAATTGAAAAGAGTTTGCCCCATAATATCTTGAATTCTCAGCCACAGAGAAATGAACTTCTTACAGGGGTTTGATGAGCACATTAAAATATAGTATACATATATATCTTATATATATACTCATAGTCCAGAAGCAAGTATTTATTGAAATAAGTGACTAATTCCTTCAACTTATTCTTACCATCATTTACCTCTATGTGTTTTTATGTATACAAGTAATTATTCAACTAATAAATCATTTATCTTTGAAAGTTAGCTGAAAATATTAACCTTCCTAGCACAGTAAATTAAATAATAGATTAACATGGCTCACTAATTTACCACTTCAACTGGCTATAACAATTTCTTTAAATATACCATGCTGAATTTTTTATATACAGATTTACATTTCTGTAACTATTTTATCTCATGGTTGACCCGCTTGTAATTGTACCAAATCTAGTCAAAGTAAACAACTTCTGTTGTTATGGACAAAGGAAAACTGTGAGAATAGAAACAAGAATGGTTAGCTAGTTGTTTTTCTTTTTAAAAAAAATCATTTTATTGGGGGATCAGCATAATCCATACATAATCTATTGAATCAAGCATATTTGTACATATGATACCATCATCATTTTCAAAAAATTTTCTTTCTACCTAAGTCCTTGGTATCAGCTCATTTTTAATGTTCTACCACCCTCCCTTCCTTGTTAACCCTTTATAATTTTAAAAAAATATCTTACAATGACTATTGTTTCCCTTCATCCACTTCCTTTTGTCCATCTCCCTGGGAGGGGTTATATGTAGATCATTGTGATTGGTTCCCCCTATCTCCTCTCACCATCCTCTTACCCTCTTGGTATCACTATTCTCATTATTTGACCTGAATGTTTTATCTGTCCTAGATTCCCTGTGTTGTAAACTCTTATGTACCAGTGTATATGCTCTGGTCTAACCAGATATGTAAGGTAGATTTAGAGTCATGATGGGAAGGGGGGAAACATCAAAAAACTAGAGGAAAGTTGTATGTTTCTTTGGTGCTTAAATGCACCCTGACTGACACTTTTCTTTCTTTTGACCCATCTGTAACGGGGTGTCCAATTGTCTACAGATGGGCTTTGGGTCTCTTCTCTGCACTTCCCCTCATTCTCATTGATATGAATTTTTATTCTAGGCCTTTGATGCTTGATACCCTATCCTATCAACACCTCATGATCATATAGACTCAGTTAGATGGCTGCTTATTTGTCCTCAAGACTTTAAGACCCCAAACACTATATCCCTTGATAACAAGGCACCATCAGTTTTCTTCACCACATTTGCTTATGCACCTATTTAGTTTTCAAAGGTCCTGTTGGGAAGATGAGCATCATAGAATGCTGAGTTATTAGCACAAAGTGCTCTTGCATTGAGGGAGTACTTCAGTGGATGCTCAATGTCTGTCTGCTATCTTAGTACTTAACATATAAATATATGTAGGTTGGCCTCTATCCCTTTTAATATTAGTAATATATATATATTACTAATATACTAATATACTATTACTAATATATATACTAATATATAATATACTATAACTACTAATATACTAATATATATTACTAATATATAATATATATATATATATATATCTGTGTTTAGACCTCTGTAATGTCTGTTATCTCCTAGTTCTTTCCTCTGTTCCTTTTTATTTTCCTCTTATCCCACTATCACGTTCATTCCTCTTGACTACATTGCCTTTGATCAAGTCCCTGCAGGCATTCTATGCCTTCCTAGACATCGATTTTAGATCACTTTTTGTTCCCTTGTTCCTGTGTTTGTTGACACCCCCATTGCTGTCTCTCATCTCCCCCTCTCCTGAAGCCCCCAGCCCCGTACTCTAAGTACCATGGTTTTCCTCAATGGATTGTTTATCTCACCTATCCTATCTAGATAGACATGAAGAAACAATAATAAGCAAAAAATAAAAACAACAACAGCAACAAATGACCAAAAAAAGGAAAGCCTGTCAAGGAGTCTGATGGGTATCAAATATATTTTTGGTCTTCCCTTGGGATTTCATTGTTTTGCTCCCCTTGCCTATTCTGACCCCACTTCACAGGGGGAAACACTCAGGCCGTGCAACAGAGTAGCAAGGGAAGCATAGCTCGTTGCTTTTCTTGAGCACACATTTTACCAACTTTAAGAAATTTTAAGGTGAAAACAAACGTATATGTGTACCTGTAAATAAACATATTATAGCACTTTATTTATTCATAGCTGCTCTATCCATTAAGAATCAGGTATTTAAAAACTATGTTTAATCACTATTGAATATACTTTTCTCCTTTCAAATTGTCTGGATATTCAAATATAGCTTTTTAATTAAATATTATAATTATGTATTATTTCGTCATCTAAGGTCAAATAAAGTTCTAAGAATTATGATTTACTCAATAATTCATTTTTCCCCCTCTATGTGAAGAACTATAAAATTTTGTGAGCTCAAAATCCTTAAAATTATATGTTTTTTAAAATTTGATTTTGTTAATCATACTTTAAAATTATTATCATCTTCAGCAATTTGTAAAATTAAACAACTTAAATCAAAACAATTTTAAAAAGCCTTTCGTTATGAATTACATGAAGGTTTACAGACCAGATGATCAAATTTTAGATTCAACAATTTAAACATATTTTACTTCAACTCATCCATTCATTGTATTACTCTCCAGATATCGTTGCTTCTCCCAGAGCATTCCTGGGTCCCCTGTTCCTTTATGTCCTTCTTTCCTAACCCTCTGAACTGTGTTCTAGGACAACAGAGACCTTTTGATCTCACTTGGCTGATTAGCCTGATGTTTGCCATCCTATTGACATTGTTCCCCTTATCCTGTATTTTGTTTGCCTAACCCAACCCATGGGTATTTTCAGTTGCTTCATTTGCATGTGAAAATTAAGTATTGAATACAGAAGACCAGAGGACAGCTATGCATTTGAATTGCAGTGGTAGATAAGAATATTGAAAGTACCATGGATTGCTAAAAGGACAAGCAGATAGGTCTTGAAAGAAATATGGTCAGGGTGTTCCTTAGAAGCAAGGATGGTGGCACTCCATCTTAATTTAGACATGTTGTCAGGGAGTCCAGTGTCTGAAGAGAGACAACATCCTTGGTAAAGCAGAGTACTGAAGGGGAAGAAGGCCCACAAGGAGATAGATTGACACTCCAAGTCAACCATTAACTATTATAATTACATATAACTTCTTGGTCCTAAAGTTGAATAAAGTTCTAGGAATTATGATGTACTCAGTGATTTATTCTTCCCTCTCTGTACGAAGAACTATACAATGTTATGAGCTCAGAATCCATAAAATTATATGTGTGCTGAGGGTTCCATCAGTCTCTATACGACCAGTAACTTTGATTTTGAGTTTTTGTTCCACCCTTTTCGATCACTCTACAGAGAACCTTTTTTTTTTTTTTTTTAAAAAGAGGACCTTCTAAGTGATACTTTTCCAAGTAGTTGGTTGTGGGTAGCTGGGCACCATCTAGTGGTCCTGATCTCAGGATCATGAATACTGATATTTGTGTATCCATTATTGCACTGGACCAATTGTTTCCATGGGTATCTCATTTCCCTCACTCTCTTTTCTTTTGACAGGGAAAAACCAATAGTCGCATATACCACTCAGGGGCTTTTCAGATCCCAGGCAGGACTCACTAAATTAGCAGTATAGCATTGTCTCTGCGAACTGTATTGTGACATTTGGCTTCAATGTCCCCTGAAACGATGATCTAGAGTCCTCCCAAGCAGTAAATAATTCCCTGATGGTGCTTGGGTGTGTCTAAGAGGTTTCATAACTTTTCACCCCATATGTTCTGGTACATTCCTAGATATTTGAGAGTGGGGAGGAGGTATATACATATACACCAATTCCCCCTGTCAAATATATATATATATATAGCATGAGGTATATATACACATATATTTTATATACATATACATGAGGCATGTTTCTACTCCCTCATTCACACTTGCTCAGCTGACTTGTCTATCCAAGCATATGCATATAGATCATAGTTATTAAATAATTTTGGATGGTAGGACCTCAGGACTTGACTGCATCAGTATTCAACATCATCGGATTTCTATGTGAAATGTCAAGAAAACTTTGCATCAGAGCTCAGACAAAACATTGTAATCCCACCCAACATGTGATTTTTGTAAACAAAAAGAAATTTGTGTTTCAGTCACTCAGTGTTAGTCAGCATTGTTAGTACATGTTTAAATATTTTTTGGCTGTATTCTAAGTGTTTTACTCTGATTTTTTAGTTTTGTGACTTTTTGTACTGTTTTTAGATTAATAAAAAAAACATAGGTCCTAAGAAAGAGTTTTTGAAAGAACCATCTTGATAAAGAACTAACTAGCCACATTATGAATTTTGTGCAATAATTTAATAAAGCCTTTTTGAAAACAGTTAAGGAAATGCCAACAGCAGACCAGATTAGAAAGATTTGTTTTTCTTTTTTTTTTTGTTTTTGTTTTTTGTGGGCATCACTGCTCTCCGGTGGTGGAAGTAGGAGGCCCAGGCCCACTGCTGGAACCGAACCTCCATCCCAGTGGGCCGCAGTCCCGCGCACAACCACTACGCCACCGGGGCTCAGCCCGAAAGATTTCTTTTTCAAGAAAGCCAGCCAGGTGCTAGTGAAAAAATGTCAGAAGGGGGAAAATAACTCCTGAACTCCCCTTCCAAACAATGACTCTCTCTATCCCTCCACTTCACGTCCATGTCCAAAGATCCATATCCTCATCAACCTCAAGGTATGAACCATACTGTAGTTGTTAAAAACTTTTCTTAAAGTTTCTTCTCTAGGGCTGAGCCCCGGTGGCATAAGTGGTTGAGTGCGGGACTGCGGCCCGCGGGCTTGGCAGTTCAAATCCAGTGGCGGCTCTCAGGAGCAGCACTGGGTAGTGCCCACGACCACCAGAGGCAGTGATGCTCACATACACCAAAATAAAGTTTCTTCTCTAATTTAAATGATATTATCTAACTCTGAACTTATATACTTTCAAATGTCTGCTTCATGTTTTCCATAAAAAGGCAAAACTAGGGTAAAAAATTGGTGGTCAAGAATGGATTAATCTGTGTTCAGTTATTTCAGTTCTGAAATAGATTCAGAACTCAACTGCATCACACCTGCACACTCCTTCTGGAAAGGACTACCATCAAGGTTCTACACTATATAACATGGAGTGATTATGATAATTGTGTATGTGTGAAAATTGCCGTCCCTGGGCACCCTTACTAGCATTTGTTGTTTTCTGCATTTTTTAACTTTGCTGTTAGTGCTGAGATGTAGTGGTATTTTTCTTTTTCATTTGCATTTATTAATGGCGAATGGCTACAACAGTTGGCCCAAGCATAGCAATAATTATGAGACTAGCTGGGGCCCAGGCAGCATTTCCTTCTGTTGTGGCCATTGGAATTTCTCCTGTTGGGGGCATAGGTTTTCTTGGCTGATTTTCAGAAGCATAAGGCCAGACTGTCCTGTCTAGTGTGCCATGTTCTAAAAGCTTGTCAGACTCGGTCTATAGAGACACCCCTACTGATATTTGAAATACCAGGGCTGTAGCTTCTAGAACCATAACAATATGGAAACTATTGTAGTATGACCAATATTTCTAACATCTAGTGAGGTTAATTATGAAGCAAGTTTTTTCTAAGATGGGTTTTCACACCAGTTCAATTAACCAAGGATCATGATCAGTTAAAACATGAAAGTGGCAGGTGTTTGGACTATAGGGCCAATCAGTAAATACCCCATGAGAATGTTGGTAAGAATGATGTTTATACAAAACACCTTTCTCTACAACACTCTCAAACACCTGTCACTGTTAATTGGAAAAATTATACATCTTTGGGGAAGATGAAACTAAATAAAGTCATTCTCAGTGAGAGCAAGACTGCATGGAAGAAATTCATAGAATCATGTCTGCCTGGTGAGAATTCTGAAGACAATTGTTCCTGGTGTAGACTTGTACTTAAAGGATTGAAAAAGGATATTTCAATGATATGATTGCATGGAAAGCAGTAGAAATAACTGCTGAATTTGAGTGAACCCTGTTGTTAGTTTTCATTGCCATGGAGTCAGCCCTGATGTGACTATGTCTGCACCCACAGGGACCGTAAGTCATCATGTAACAGGAATCCATGTTGCCCAGCCCTGTGCCAGGAGCATGACCAGTAATATTCTTGAGTGCATTCCTGTGGCCCTGGCCTATGCCGAAAGTCTTCCCCCCTCAAAGCTCATCTTTCAATTCTGCATCTGGCCATTCTCTGAGTGAGCCCTAAGGTCATGGCTGACTGAGCTTAAGAAGGATACCAGCAAGCCTTTCTACCCCAGTTTGTCTTGCTTTAGTCATTCGTTAAAATATGTCCACTATCTGTCACCTATAAGAGGAAAACTATGCACAGCCTGAAGAAAAATGTGAATTCCAGATCACTTAATTGTGCTCATTCCACACTTGTACATGGGTTATGATGCAGTGTGTCAACAGAACAAGGGGATGTTGCATGGTTTAAAATAAGGATAGGGGTATGTCAGGGTCATATCCTATCACCGTACTTTTCAGTCCATATGGTGAGCAAATAATCCGAGAAGGTGAACTACATGAAGAAGAATGTGGCTTCACCTTGGAAAAAGGCTTCTTCCTAACACTTCAATACATAGAAGACACAACTTTGCTTGTGAGAAGTGAGGAGGAATTGAAGTCCTTCCTAATGAAGAGGAACAATTGTAGCCTTCAACACAATGCAAAGTAGAGAGACATGAATCCTCACAAGTGGACCAAAAGGTTGAATAGTTTGAAGTTTTCAAGGGTTTTATCTTGGCTGTATCCATCCATAAGCAATGTCCACGGAAACATTAATCAATCAGAGGAGGTCTTACATGGGTCTGTTTGTTGCATAAGACTTAAGGCATGGAAAAGCAAATACATGGGTGCACCTGTCACATACTAACATATTTTCAATTTTCTCTTACACATATGAAAATTGGACAGTGAATAAAAAAGACCAAAGAATTTTGCATGTTAATTATGTATTGGGCTGCTAGGTCAGCTGTCTAATAATAGCAGCCATTGTGGAAGAAAAATGAGGCTTTCTATTCCTGTGAAGTGCTACCTTCTTAGAAATCCACAGCGGCAGTTCTACCTTGTCCAACAGTATCCCTATGCATCAGAATGACTCAGTGACAGTGGGTTTTGCTTTCAGATGGTCTTGCAAAAGAGAGAACAAACTTGTCTTCGAAGAAGTACAGTCCGAATCCCTCAAGAAGCAAGGATGGAAACATTTCAACTCATGTACTTTGGACATGCTATCAGGAGAAACGTCCCTGTCAAAAGATATCATCATCAGTAAAATAGAGGGCTAGCATAAAATGGGAAAGACAGATTGATACAGTGGCTGCCACAATAGGCTCAAGGACAGGAAGAATTGTAAGGATGGTGGAGGGCCAGGCAATATCTTCTTCTTTTGTACAGAGGTTCCCTGTGTGTCAAAGTGCACTTGATAAGACCTCGCAAGAACATGAGCACACCGAGCTGCTACTTGGAAAAGGACCTGCAATATCTCTGAGGTATGCTTGTGTCTCAAAAGAGGAACATTGATGCAGTGGGTTGTATATAAGGTTGGTGGTATTTTCTGGATGTCTTAAAATCTGGTGGATACAGAGAGGCTAGTTTCTTAAAAACCAATTGTAACAGAAAACTTTTTGGTTGGCCAATTTTTATTTTCAAGAGGCGGACAAGCAGCTAAGTGTTTTACCCAGTCCAGTACTGATTAGTAGAAAGTAAAAAATAAATAAATAAAAGGTTCCTGCTATCATTATCATTGAAGCATATCCACAAATGTTTACTGAGTAATGATTACATAAGAGCACTGTGCGACACGAGGTAGCAACATACCATTTAGTAAAGACAATCTAGCAAAGGAGATATATGCCTAGCAATCATCATATTCCTGGAAACCTTAGAGGAAATGCTAATTATTTACCCCTTAATTAAAGTTCTATACTATATAATAAAATTATTGTATATGTATTTTATATTATAAGATCAAGGACTTCAGACTTCAGTATGGATTCAACTCAATGTAAAGCAAACAAAAATTCTTACAATTGGACCAACAGGTTACATCATGATAAATGGGGGAAAGGTTGAAATTGTCAAGGATTTGTCATTCTTGGATCCACTATTAATGTTCATAGAAGCAGCAGTCAAGAGAGCAAATGACGCTTTGCAATGAGTAAAGCTCTTGCTTTAAAGTGGTGAAAAGCAAGGATGTTAATTTGAGGATGCTAAGCTGTGCCTCAAATAGGCCATGATGTGTAACTGAAAATTATATCTGTAACACTCAGGAAAAATTATCATCAGACAATGATTTCTTAACCTTCCAATTCTAACATAAACACAACATTATGAGGGACATGTTTCAATCACCTTGTATGCATGCTAAAGTCAAAGAGAAATAAGGAAGACAGAAGAATTGATGCATTCGAAAGAAGGTGCCAGGAAAGAATGTGGAAAGCAAAATGGACCGTCAAAGGAACAAACAAAGCCACCTTGGAAGAAGTACTGCCAAACAATCCTTAGAGGCAAAAACAGTGAGAGTTCATCCCACATACTTTGCTCATATTATCAGGAGCTACCAGTGCCTGGAAAAGAATCTCATGATTGGGAAAGTACAGGGGCAGCAAAAGAGAAGACGGCCATAGACAAGATGGAAGGACCTAGTGGCTGGACCAATAAGATAAAACATAAGAACGATTGTGAAGATGGTGCCAGACAGGGCCACGTGTGTTTTCTGTGTACTGATTTGATTACATTCAACAACAATAACAACATACTAAAAGAATAATTCGTGTTAGATTTATTTGGTTAAAATAGTCACATATTGATGACATCCTATGTGTTAACTCAAAAATTTTATCTCTAACACTCAGGAAAAATGACTTACTGGTTTCAGATGTTGATTTCTTAACCTTCCAATTCTAACATAAGCACAATATTATCAGGGGCTTCTTTTGGTATCATGGACACCTCTAGTTCGCTGCGACTCTGAAGGAGATGCAACAGCTGGGATTGGAGTTGAAGAGATGTCTTACCCTTTCAGGACAGACGGCCCAATATGAATAAAAGCAAATGAGCACAGTCTAATAATGAAGAAACAGTGTCTTCTCTCTTTGTTTCTTAAATCACATTTTATGACTCAAGAAACCCTGAAAGCATCTGAGGAATGGTAACGAGGCAGCTGCCTCTTGGGAAATCTTACCTTCTTTGAGAGCAGTAGACAACTTTACATGTTCCCCGGGCAAAGGGAGGAGACCGCTTGCTCTGAAGCAAATGCAATTATTTCCATTTTATGCAAATAAGGGAAATAGTTTTATCAGTTGTTACATCAAAACTATGTTACAATATGAGTTGAAAATTGGAAGTCAACGTGTGTGAAATGGTGTCTGATGTCACCCATCCTAAGAGAAAAGCAAGTTGTTATTGCAATCCCTGTCATCTGTGAGATTAGACAAGAGTCAAAAGCTGTGGCTAGCTCACTGGGAGAAGTGGTAGAGAAATGAGTTCTCTTCTACAGCTAAGATGGGAGGATCAAATGTATAAACACTGTGCAGGAGAACTGGGGAATACCACATATGCAGTTGCACATCAACCCAGAAGTCATTTACACAGAAACCACACCTCCAACAACATGAAACCTGGAAGGACGCTGTCATCTGCATATTGCAGGCTGTTAAGAAGACTCCCTCTTTTCTGTTCTTCTGTTGTTCTAGTTCACAGCAACCGTATGCACAACCCTCCACTCAGCCTCGCACCATCTTCACCAGTGCTCTTAGGTTGGAGCCTGCTCTGTCCTTCCATCCCTTTGAGGAACTCTCTCTTTGTCTCTGCCCCTCGATGCCACCCACACGAGGTCTTTCTCCATGGACTGGTCTCTCATGACAACATGTCCAAGATACATGAGGGAAGGTCACGACATTCTTGCCCCTGAGGTGCATTCTAGCCACACTGCTGCGACGATTGAGTTGTTTGTACTTTTGGGAGGTCCTGGTTCTTAACATATTCTTTGCTAGCACCATATATCAAATGCATCAATTCTTCTGTAGTCCTCATTCCATGTCCATTTTCACATGCATATGAAGCAACTGAAAACAGCATGACTGGATCAGATGGACTTTAGTCTTCTAAGTGACATCTTGGCTTTCCAACATTTTAAGGAGGTCCAAGGCAGCACATTTACCGGAAGTGAGGCATCCTTTGATCACTGGACTTCTGTTTCCATGACCACTGATTATAGGTAAAAGCATATTGTTTATAAACCTTCCTGCAATTCAGAAACCACATTTTTCTTCATATAATCCACCTTTTCTGATTATTTGTTCAATTTACAACTTGAGTAAATATGGTGAAATGATAGAACCTAAATGCATACCTCTGCTGATTTTATAGCATGCCATATTTCCTTGTTCTAATTGCACAAATGATCTATGCTCGTTTCACATGAGCACCATAAAGTATTCCAGATTACCCATTTTTCCTAAGGCTTTACATAGCTTATTATGGTTCACAGAATCCAATGCCTTTGCATAGCCGATAAAACACAAGAAACCATAGTCCGGGTATTCTTATCTCTCAACCCAGATCCATACAACATCAGCTATGATATCTCTCATTCCATAGCCTCTCCTGAATCTGGCATGAACTTCTGGCGGTTCGTTGTCAATATACTGTCAATGTACTCATTGTTGCGTGACCTTCAGCACTATTTTCTTTGTGTGCAGTATCAATATTGTTCTGTAGTTTGAGTAATCTGTTGGATCACCTTTCTTTGTAGTGGGTATTAATGTGGATCTCTTTGAGTCAGTTGGTCAAGTACCTGTGTGGCAGTCATGTGCTTATGTTAATTTTATAATTGAAATGTAGGGGTGGAGTCTGGCCTGTTAATCAGGAGAAAGCCATTGAGAAGCCGATGAGGCCTCTATGTGGGCATGGCTTTCACCTGAGACTCCAGGGAAATCTCGCGATATTTCCCTCGTGAAGATGAGAAGCTATCTTCCCCACTTGTTGGGAGTTAGTTTCAGAGATGATTAATCACAGGCAACACAGAATGGTGGTGTCTGGGAGGCTGGAGTAGCCGGTGGAGAGACCATACTGCTTAGCCCTGATGAAGACAGACCTCTGAAGCTGGAGTGGCATGCTGTTGATGGACCTGAGCCCTGGAAGCGAGGAGCCATGGGGAGACCCCTGCCAGTGCCAGAATTCTGCACCCACTGACCTGTGATTTCCTGAGTCAGAAGGAGACTTTATAGACTGATTTTGGGCATATGGGTTAATATTGGATTTATGACTTTGCACTGGACTGGATTGGGATGCCTTCTTAGTGTCACATTTCTTTTGTATATAAACCCTTTCCTTATACCTATATGCATGTCTCTGAAATTTGTTCCTTTAGTCTACCTGGACTAACACAACCTGTCTTCCAAATTCCCTGGCATAGACAAGTGAGTACTTCCTGGGCTTCAGCTGACTGAAACATTTCCATTAGTGTCCCACCCATTCCTGGGGTCTTGCTTGTGAATAGTGCGTTCAGTGCCCCTGGGTCCTTACTCATCTGCTCCCTCTTGAAATGGATGAATGACTAGGTCTTTTTGATATGGTGATTCTGTGTATTTTTCTATCTTCTTTTGATGCTTCTTGCATTATTTAATATTTTGCCCATAGAATCTAGCAATCGCTCAACTTAAGGCATTCATTTGTTTTCCTTTAGTTTAAGATATTCTGAGTATTTTTTGTTTTCTTACTCTAAGTCAAACATAGAAACCGTTGTGAGTTTGGTGCAGGACCAGGCAGTGTCTCCTTCTGTTGTCCATATCAGTTGGAAACAAATTGATGTCACCTAACAAAAAAAAATCTCTTTAAAAAATGTCTTTATATAGATCAGCCTTTCTGTTTTTCTTCCTCTGGAGAACATCAAAACCTTTCTGAAATGCTCCCTAGTATTTCCAAGGTTCACAATCTTTCTCCAAAAGGACAAGTAGTGGGTTCCAATGAGTGACCTTGTGGCCAACAGCTCTTCAATGAAGAATCAACTGCATCATCAGAGTTCCTTTCTCTATTGCCAAGATAGGCCTAAATGAAAACAAACAAACAAACAAACAAAAAACTGTGTGATTAGCTTCAGAGAGAGCAAGGACCAGGATGAGGCAGAGAGTGGGGTACAGAAAGCTGTCAGGGTGACAGAGAGACAGTGATCACTCCAGAGGCCTTTGAGTAGAGAGTTTGATGTGGATGTGCAGATGCAGGGTCAAGGTGGAGAGGAGCAATCCCTTTATCCTTGTTTAGGGCACGCTGAGGATCACATGCATCAACTTTGAAAGTTGGGCCCATGCTTCCGATGATACCAGGAACCAGGACCCCAGGGTTTTAAGGAAAGAGAAGCACTTGTGCTATATAGCATGGGTGAGAACAGTTTTCTTTAATTTTCATATTTCTTTAATTTATCTTGATTCATAATTATGCTTCCTTGGCTTCAGGGACCATTCTGTGATGTTGTGTCCAGTGGTAATGTAGTTAAAGATTTAATTTCTTGGCATTAATGGATAAAGTTGCATGAAATTTATGAAGTAGTGTGTTAGAAACGTCTTTAAAAAGCATTTGTAGAAAAAACATTATACATTATCTAATAAATATGTACAAAACAAATGGCTTAAGTAGATAACAAGACATATATTAGATATGACCTCACAAAGCCTACCATTCTAAATAGTTGGAGCTCATCCAACATTTCTCTTGTAAATTTACTAAGAAAATCCTGAAACTAAAGCTTCAGGTTGTGTCACTCACTGGTTGGTTTACAAATTAACGAAGTAACCAGGGGCACATATTGAAGTTATGACTTATTTCCTGGCATAAAACTGTAAGTGCCCTACACATTTAGATAGTCCAATTACAATCCCTATAAAACAACTACATAAAAATAATATTGTTATGCCCTGAGTGCTACAGATTATGGAAATAATATCTATTGAGTCTGCATATGGTTCACTTTTTTTCACGATGGGGATGTCCCTTAATGTAATCTTTTAAAAGCATGAAATCAATATCTTTATTAACTCTGTGTCATAGTTAGTAAGTATTATACTAAGAGATTGTATAATATGCATAAAACTAGGCTTTAAAAGTTATGAAACTAATATAGAAACTACCAACACTTATAAAATACTTTATGAGAAACTGAATCATAAATATAAATATTTATACCTTGCAATTGTCTAATGAAAACTGCAGTTAACGCCAAAAAAAAAAACAACCAACAACAGATAAACAAACTCGATTCTGACCTCTCCACAACCCTATACAATAACATAGCACTATCCCTGTAAGTTTCCAAGACTAATTGTTAATGGGGTCTAAAACTCTCACAAAGCACCTGGTGATTTTCAAGTGCTGACTTTGTGAATAGCAGCCCAAGCCTAATGAGATACAAATACATCCCTCTACAAAAACCAATAACTCACTATCTCAATAAATAGCAGATTTATATGAATTTTTATTTACATAAGATTGGTTTGAAGCTACATCATTTAAAATTATGGAAGTAAAAAAATCATGCAATTTGTTAGGATGCATAGAACAATTCTGACACATATTTGTCAGTAAAACAATGTTACCCCAAATATCAGGCCTCTGCCCTAGAGTGATCAAGCCTAGTTAGCAACCCCTCCAGATGGAACAGAAGAGAACCTGCAGTTGATTAGAGGAAACTAGCTATCCGACGACCACAAAGATCCCAGCTGTTTGAGGAGTACTTGCCATAACCCATCCAATTTCTAAGCAGCTCTTACCCTCATTTCTCTATGAGTATTAGTGACATAGGTGGACTTAGTCACTAAAATACACGACAAGCTACAAACTGCCATACACAGAGCGAGTACACAAAATAGAGTATGACATAAGGCACTTCTCTGTAAACCAGTTTTTCTTGAGATCTACTTTCTAATTGAGTGTTTCTGATCAGTCTTATACAATGGCCCAGAAACAAGAAAGCTGGAGGGGTCTGTTCATCTCCAAGCAGGGTTCAACTAGCAATGAACCTTCCAAATATTTGTGGAACCATTGCAAACTGTCACAGCATACAATACAAAATGCATAACAGAGTTGATGATTCTTAAACATGACCGACTCCAGTAGCACCGGCTGCAGTCTTGGTGGCAAGTCTTGCTCACAACTCACCCCACCTATGCGATACTTCATTATTTGGGGGCAATACCCTTTAAGGAAATAGCACAATTTTTATTGCACCCGTACATTTGTATGTTATGCATATTATTTTGCAAAGTATTCCTTAACTGTAGGAATATCTATAATAAATCATCTTTAAAGTGTAATGCTATTCTTTCTGGAAAATAGCTGTTGGGCGGCAGATAGTTCCCTGTGAACAGCAGAAGAAAGCAAAGCATGGCCTGACGATATACCATCTTCCCTCCATTGTGGCACCCAAAGCCATGGTTGCAGCAGCTGTCTGTCTATCTTGTTGAGTGTCTTCCTCTTTTTCATTGGCCCTCTACTTGAACAACCTTGAAGTTTTCCAAAGATAACATGTCCAAAACACTTGATGTGAAGTCTCATCTGCCTTATTTCTAAAGAGAATTCTGGCTGTCCTTTCTTTAAGACATTTTTTTGTTGTTGTTGTTCTCTGGAAGACCACGGTATTTTCCGTATTCTTTGCTAACACCATGATTCAGGTGGATCAATTCTTTTCCAGTCTTTCTAATTCAATGTTCAGCATAAACATGCACGTGGGGCAATTTAAAATGGGTGGTGTCAGGCTCCACGTAAAATCCAAACTCATTGTCATTAAGTCAACTGCAACTCTACACACTGCAAGGAGGGTCTCAGAGTGTGTAAATCTTTGTGGTAGCGGACAGTCTCACCATTCTCCTGCCAATTAGCTGATGGGTTTGAACAGACAGCCTTATGGTTGACCACCCAACACCTAACTCAAATCACTAGGCTCCCTTTAATTCTTATAAGTTTACAGTTTTATATATTGATAATATTACTATGGCCACTCCCCCAAATAAAATGCAGGTTTCTAAAAAAGATTGAGAAATATATAACAATGCACTTGTACATACCCGACAGCACTTGCTCTTGACAATATATTTGATTTTTTAAAATATATGAACAAATTAATATAAGCAAAGGAATGTTTTAGGAAATAGAACTGTGATGACAGCATAAGAGCCTGTTCCAACTTATGGTCTGTTAGAATGAGAAGGGAGGAGGATATGACATCTGTGTCTTAGTGTAAGTTATAAGTTTAGGTTGGTGCTATACTCTAGGTAAGAAGGGTATTTACATGAGTAAGCACTCCAGGGGAAAAATGCACAGGGAAGCAGAGATAAAGCTATAAATCAACTGTGTGCTTAATAGAAAACTGCTGTCTAAATCTTGGCATATGGAGCCAGAAGATTCTAAGTGAAAGGTATAGCTCAATTTTATTTATGCCACTGAGAAATAAAAATACTTGAAATATTTTTAAATTGCCAAAGATGAAAGGAGTTACTTAATGGGGCCTCATTTCCCCTGACTGTGAGAAAGGCACATTGTTGCTCTGTCATGCTTCCAAATCAGCAAAGGAAGCATTTGTGTTCAGAAGTGGAAGCATGGCCACCACCCCTGCCATGGTGATCCTGGGAAAGCACTGCAGGAACCACTTCCCTCCCTGACTGACCTGAGGCTCCATGGGGCTTTCCTCACTGACAGACACTATGATAGAGAGCACTGACCTCCGAGGTGAAATCAGGTCCTGCAGAGAAGGAAATTCTGCCACAGACTTTTCAATTGCTGTCTAGAAAGAAATGATGCTCAATTCAGCTTTCATAGCTCAAGAGATGAGCCCTAGTGGCATAAGTGGGTCTGCGCAGGACTGTGGCCCACTGTGCTGGTGATTCAAATCCAGCAGCAGCTCTTCAGGAGCCAGATTGAGAGTCCAACTCACCAGAGGGCAGAGATGCCCCCATAGCTCAAGAAAAACAAAGAAGGAAGGAAGGATGGATGTTGGATGGATGGATAAACAAGAGGGCAAAATACCATAAGACATAGATTTCCCTCATATGATCTTTTCATATTCAGTAGGTCCCAAAGACAATGGCACCCTTATCTTTCCTGGCTTCCAGAATCAATAAATTCCATTTTAGAACTTGAGTTGGATTTGCTTACATTTGCATCTGAATGGTTCCTCCCTATTCCCCCTTCCTTTTTATGGAAGTAACGAGTTGTGCTCTAGGCCTTCTAGCCTCCCTGCCTCAGGTCGCCCTGCGTGTTGGAGAACAGCCGCGTTCCCGAGAGTTGCCCCCGTGCCGATATCGCATTGCCTCAGCACTCAGCGGGAATCATCTCCAGGTCACAGACTGATGGTAGTGAATCCGTGTGAAGTTTCTTCAACTTGGTCCTGAGCTGGCATGTGAGCCCGTGTTCTGGCCCACGGTTGGAGCAGCATAGTTGTCAGTGCTGATCCTGCCCTTCTCCACCGTGTTACCCCACAGACAGACTCGGGCAGTTTTCTGCATTTTCTATCTATGATGTCCGTGTGCACAGCCACCATTTATGTTGTCACAAAGGAGTATTTTCTATGTCCTTGGTTTTGCAAAGTGCTATCATGCTTCCAGCTTCATTTCTAGCATGAAGTTCATATTTCCAAACTATGGTTCCTTCCTCTTTGTTTCCAACTTTTGCATTCCAATCAGCAATACATATAGATGCATCTTAAATACATGTGTGATCAATTTCTAACTGAAGTCATGGATTGAATTCTTTAGTTTCTTCATCCCTAGCATTTGTGGTGAATGCATAATTCTGAATAACAGTTTTGTTGATTGGATTTCTTGAAGGCAGATAGAAATAATTTTATCACAATTAGCATTGTAATTTTTGGCGGATTTAGCAAAAATCCTTTCTGACAATAAATGCCATGCCATTCCTCTAGTTCACTAGTTCTCAACCTTCTTAATGCTGAAACCCTTTAATATAGTTCCTCATGTTGTAATGACTCCCCAGTCACAAAATTATTTTTGTTGCCCCTTCATAATTGCAATTTCAGGCAATCCCTGTGAAAAGGTCACCTGACCCCCAAAGGGATCACAGTCCACAGGTTGAGAACCCATGCATTGAATACTATTGACAGAAGACCTGATGAGCAGTGGGAGAGCAGGACAATTATTCATGAAGGAAGCAAAGATCATTAAAAAGATGGGAAAACTTATGTCTGAAAAGACTCAGAAACTTGCTCTTAATCATAGATTAGCTAATGCAAATTAGCATCTGACTGAAAGAGATCCATATTTGTACCCAATCCAAAGAAAGGGGATCTATCAGAATGCTCAAATTGTAGAACACTATTGACAGAACACACAAATAAAACTTTGCTTAAGATCATCCAACAATATTTGCAGCAGAACAGTGACAGGGAATTGCCAGAAGTTCAGGCTGGATTCAGAACAAAGAATATCACTGTGATGTCAGATGGATCTTAGCTTATAGCAAAGAATACCAGAAAAATAGTTTACTTGAGTTTCACTGACTATACAAAGCCATTAGACTATATCGATCATTATAAACTGTGAAAATTTTGAAAAGAAAAAAATTAATTCTGGAACACTTCATTTTGTTCATTCAGAACTTACTTGCACATGGATAAAGAGGAAGTTATGGGAACAGAACATGGGAATACTGGATGTTTTAATATGGGGAAAGGGTCAGCATACTTGTTCAAACTGTACACTTAGAAAATCATCAGGAAAGCTGGATTATATGAGGAGTAGGGTGACATCAAGTTTGGAGTAAGTCTTATTAATAACCTGTAGTGTTCAGAGGATGCAGCCTAGTGTGTTGAATGTGAAGAGGAATTGATGCTGACAAAGGTCAAGAATGTGAGCCTTCAATATGGCTCACAACTCAACATCCAGAAGACCCGAATCCACACAATTAGACAAATGGATAACATCATGAGAAATGGAGATAAAATTGAAGTTTTCAAGGATTTTGTGTTGCTTGGAGCCATAGTCATCGGTCATGTAAGTAGGAGTCAAGTTATCAAAAGATTCATTATTTTAGGTAAATATGCTACACAAGACCTCTTCAGAATATTATTGAAGAGCAAGTATGTTACTTTGAAGACTAAGGTGAGTCTGACCCAGGCCAAAGAATTCCCAATTTCTCACATGCATGAGCAAGTTGGAAATGGAGTAAGGAAAACTATAGAAAAAGCAGTACATTTAATTGTGGTGCTGGAGTAGAACATGGAAAGTATCACAGAATGCTTAAAAGACAAATGGATGTATATTTGGAAGAAGTAAGACTGTGCCTCTTATATTTTGGACATTATGTCAGGAGATACCAGTCCCCGGAGAGGGACAACGTGCTTGATAAAAGTGGAAGGGTGGTGAGAGAGAGATGGATTTCCAATGAGATGGATTGCCATGCTACCTCAATGGGCTCAGGCATGAGAACAAGTATGAGAATGGAGCAGAACCGTGCAGTGGTGTGTTATGTTGTGCACAGGGTAGCTATGTTGAAGTCAACTCAATGACACCTGAAAATGACAGGGACTCATGACTTTTATAACAATGGCATCTAAATATACATGCATGAATTTATGGTATGAATATATATTCATACATTTGCCAAACACTTTAGAAGGTACCAAGCTAAGTTACTAGGAGATATCCATATTATACACAACCCGAAGAAACTTTATCCTGAAGAATAGCTAGATGATAGAACATTAGTATTATTAATATCACACACAAGTAAAATTTTGCTAAGTTAGTGCAAAAAGGGTGACAACACTATCTGGATAGGGAACTGCCAGATGTTTAAGCTGTATTCTAGAGAGATCTTAAAGAAGGGCTGTATGGCTGCTGACAGAGAGATCTTACCTTAACACAGGGAATACCAGAAAGATTTCTACTTGTTTTTTTCCCTTTGACAATAACAAACCATGGGGGTGGGGGGAAGACAGCAAAGAATGGACATTCCAGATCGCTCGAGTGGGCTCATATGAAACTTGCAACCTGGCAGCACTCCCTGTGGATCACTTCCACAAAAAGAAACAAAGATCCTTATCATTGGACTAATCAATGACTTTATGGTAAAACAATAACTGATTGAGGTTTTCAAATTTTTCAGTTTATAATCAAGTCTTTAAAAGCAACAATCAAGAAAGCAACAGATAGACTGCACTGGGTGATTGTGTTAAGTAGTATTTCTTTCAAGTGTTAAGAAAAAGCAAATATGTCTCTTGGCGGATCAAGACGCACTGGATCCAGGCCATGTTTGTTTGTTTGTTTGTTTGTTTTTCAATCATGTGCATGAAAAAGCTGATGTATGAGTAAGGGAGATTGGGGGAAAGTCATACATTTGACTCACAATGTTAGGGAAGAACACGGAAATACCAAGAACAGCCAGAACAACTAACCAATATTTGCCAGATGAATCAAGCACAAGCCAGAATACTCCTGAGCATGGACCATGGCTCAACTTCAGGTCATTTTGGATGTCGTGTGAGGAGGGACTACCCCTAGGAAAAAGACACCATGACTGGTAAAGTGAAGGGTGAGCTTATATGAGGAAGACCTTCAATGAGATGGAGCAGCGCTGAGGGACAACAGTGGGCTCAAATTGGGAACGGTCCTGGGGAGTGGGTCGTGTTTGCTTCAGGTGTTCATGCAGTCACTTTGAGTTCAAACAGATTCCTGCATATCTAACAATACTCACAATGGTGATCAACTCAGTTGACGTAAAAATGGTTATCACAGGGGAGACAGAATTAGAAAATCTTCCATCGACAGTCATTTATTTTACTTCTTTGGGGATTACATGATTATTTTATTTCAATGACCATGTAGAAAATTATAGTCTATATATATATATAATCTTCCCGTTGAAAGATTGATAATTATACAATAACACTGAAAAATTTTGATATTGACCCATGTAATCAAACATGTTTATCAAGGGGCTCCCCCATCTCCCACTATCGAGAGTGTCCAAGACTGCGAGTGTTGAGGGAACCTGAGACTATATTTCCTTGCACCAAGAAGCTGGTGGGTTTGCACCAACAGACTCACACTTAGCCCTGATGCCTTGTGGATGATGTGATGTGCAGTTCCAAAGCCACTGGCTGCTCCATGGAAGAAAGGTAAAGCTTTCTATTCCCACGAAGATCCAAGGTCCTGGAACCTCACAGAAACAATTGTCCTCCGTCCTATGGAATCATTTTGAGTCAGACTAGACTTGAAGTTGGGAGGTTTATTTTGTTGGAGCCCAAAATTTAACCAATTGTGCTATTAGGGATCATTTACATTCAGTTCTGGTAACTCAATGGTGACCAAATTATTTTTTGACTATTCCCTTTATAGAATTTATGGCTTAGCACACTGGATAGACATGAATAAAATAGCCACCCAATTTACTTAAAATCTACATCTCTGTTTAGTGTCAGAAGATTCAATCTAAGCATGGAAATCAGGGAGAATAAAGTAGGATGCATAAACATAAGCACTCACAATTTTAACTGATCTGAAGTATGAAATATGCTGTATTCTCTTTAGGACATAAATCTGTCAAAATACAAACACTCAATAAGACCACCAAAACACTTAGAGAAAAACGCTGCTTACAAAACCCAGTAACAGCTACACTTATCAATTGTAAAAACCTACTCTACAACAAAATTCTTATTATTTCAAAGGATCTGTAAATATATACTTTTACTCTTCTTAGCGTCATTGACTATGATCAATTTCCATGACTGAATTTTATTTATACTTCATTCTTCACCAAAGGAAATCAAAATCTTTCTAACCAATGCTTCATAGAGCATGTGTTGAGATTGTCAGTTTAGAGTCCATGTTCTGTTCTGAGGGGAAGAAACCAGAACTCAAGTGTGAATCTCTGTGCTTTATAGAATGTATGCCCACCCACAGGGCCAAGTAGTCCTGTGGCTTTGGAAAAGCCCGAGGAAGAACCCCCTGGAACCACTGCCAGTGGGAGAGTTGCTCAAAGAAAGGCAGAAAGGCAGCAGCTTGTATAGAGAACCTGGAAATACATTTTGGGATGGAATGTTCATGAAGTCTTTAGAAGTGTGTCGATTGGGAGTGGGCATCGTCTGGCTTGTTGGCTGCATAAGACCCCTAAAATCATCAAGACCAGATATCATCAGATACTTTGCCAAAGAGATGCAGTTCTAGCCATCACATTAGAGGTGAGGGTATTGACTGATTGACCATTATGGATCCTGAATAATGTTATAAATAGGAACAGGGTGTCCCATCCCTGGTTTAGCTAAATCAACATGAGAGAGTCGTACTTACAGAAGGAGCACCCAAACCTTAGCAATGAACGAAAAGTGAAAACTGATGTCCCCAGAATGCAGAAGAAGAAAGGGCTTTGCCTTCAGTCTACTGTGGACCTGTAACTCAAGCAAAGAAGCAGCACCTCTTACTGGAAACACTGAGATTCTGAGTTTTTAAACAACCAATTAGCAATGGATTCATTTACTTTTAACTACAGTATAGCAGAATACTATGACCAGAATCCTAGCATTAGAAGTCAAGGATGTAACCAAATTTGGTGTCCGTGAAATGAAAGGAAAGTAGAATATACTTAAACCTCTCTATTTGTATGGCAAGCATGTCAGCCCTTATAATCCACCAATCATTTCCAAGCACCACCCCAGAATGTGAAGGTCATGAGGGGCCAACAGGTGGGAAACAAAAGGACAGCAATTGGCTCCATACAAAGTTGATAAGAGATCAAAGTTTTGAATAATACTCTTTTAGAAGTTGGGGCAGACTAACAATTTTTCTCAATGGAGGAAAATCTGGGCCATCTTAGCTGGCAATTCAAAATCTGAGAAAAGTTAAGATACTAGGATCAGACACGGGTTTTCTAAACACCTTCAAAGAGATCATCACTAAGATGATGAAAAGTTGCAGGGATCTGTAGAAAATGGGAAGGGAGTATTGAGAAGAGACCACAAACCCAGGAGCAATCTGGACCAAAGTCAGCTGAGAAGGTAGAGGAGATCTTACTGTGGTCGCCTCCAGGTCACATGAGACCAGAGCATGGACCTGAGAAGAAGCAGGTCTGCTCTGCTGGCAGGGGACTGTTATCTTACACAGACACGCAGTCCCTCAGTTAGTCTTAGGGAATGCACAAAACCAAGCGCACACCCTCAGTAAAGTCCATAGCATTCCCCCCCGCCCCCGCCCCCAATGGCCCAGTAGTTTAAGGATTGGATCCTAGCTGCTATGTCAGAGGTTTAAACCCCCTGCCACTTTGTGGGAGAAATTGGTATCTTTATGTTCCTATAAATGGCACAGCCTCAGGAACTGGGTGTTGCTGTTGCTGTTTGGCGCTGTCATGTCTGTTCTGCCACAGAGCAGCCCTCTTTAAAATAGACACAAATGCCCCTCACGTCCATCCTGCATCAGTCTCCCAAGTGTTCTTATCTTTGAGTTGATCATCCTTGCAGCCATGGGGTCACTCCAGCCTGGAAAGGGACTTCCTCTTTTCTCATTAAGGAGAATTCTGGATGTTTTCTTCAAAGATGGATTTTTTTGGTTGTTCTTGTGGCAGTTCATGATATTTTCAATATTCTTCTCCAGTGCCACAATTCAAATATACCAATATCCTTTCTTCCTTCCTTATTAAGTGTCCAACTTTCACATGCATCTGAGGCCATTGAAACAACCATAGTTTGGGTCAGGTAGACATTAGTCCTCAAAGTCACCTCCTTGTTTTCAACACTTTAAAGAGGTCTCCTGCTATAGACAGTCTCTGTAAAGCAGTGATTCTCAACCTTCATAATGCCACAACCCTTTCATACAATTCCTCATGTGGTGGTGACCCACTGAAACATAAAATTAGTTTTGTTGCTACTTCATAACTGTAATTTTGCTACTGTTATAAATCAGGTGACTCCTCTGAAAGGGTCATTCTACGTCCAAAGGGATCGAGACCCATAGGTTGAGAACCACTGTTGTAGAAGGTTGTTGTGGGTTTGATTCCACTTGATGTCTGTGTGTGTGTAGGGGGATGGGATGTTTTAGGAGAGGAGGCACTCCAAGTTTCCACTTGGAAACTGGTCTATTGATGACTTGGACTGTCTATATCAATCATGCATCATGCTGACAAGAACTCCCAGTGTCCACCATGCTTTTTGCTAATTAGAGCACCCAGTACAACCAAGTGCTGTATCTTTTGCAATGTCAACTTCAATACCATGTGCACTGTAAAAGCTTTGTAAATTAGTGTTTCATGAAAAGAAGAAGAAAAAGAGGCAATTAGGTAGCCAATGTCCATTTTTCAAGATCCATTGACTGGGTTCCAGCAGGAAGTTGCAGAAAATAAGATATAGTACATACTGTAGCCTATAATCCTTCAAGAAATAGCTCGTAGAATCATTATAACATTGGAAGAGTGACAGCCACGCAGCATTTTACAACATAGCCATCACCTGTGAGTCTAGATTAATTTGGGAAGGCAATTGCCTGTCAAGAGAGATTTCTGTGACAATGGCATTTTGATGCACTCCTCAAGTCAATCACATATCCATAACTACTGACAGCCTGACCCTTATGTTCTTAATGTCTACATTCAAATTCCTAGCTCACTGCCTGTGAGGCTACCTGGAATGGCTTCATCTTAATTTGCAGCCTCTGTGTGCACCCAGAGTGAGCAGTAGCTGTAGTAGCAGTGGATATACAGGTCACACAGACTCAAAGGTTTGCTCCCATCAAGTTGAATCCCACTCGCAGTGACTCCATACGGTATAGGATGCAGGAGAACAGTACCTCTGAGTTTCTGAAACTGTGGAAACTCTATGGAGGTTGGAAAACTCATCTTCCTCCCAAGGAGAGTCTGGGAGACTTGAATTGCTGATCTTGCAATTAACAGCTCACCTTATAACCCACTACATCACCATGGCTCACAGTGTGACTAATATCAATATCCTAGGCCATCAGAATAAAGTTTCAACTCATTGCTCCCTAGAAAATGCCTGCAATATTATATGCCTAAAAGCCAACCCAAATCCACAGCCATCCTCTTGGTTCTGAGTCACGGTGAATGTATCTAAAGATTCGGAGACTGTAACCATTCTGGGTACAGACTGCCTCATATTCCTCCTTTGGAGACACTGATGGGTTTAAACTGCCAACCTTACAACTAGCAGCCTACTGTTACCCAGGGCACCACCAAATCTTTAAATATAGAAAGATAATTCATATTTTTTTTAGAATCTGAAACATGCATTGCCACATAACACAGGAGTCCCCAAGGAAAGGAAAAAAATATATAAGCTGATTTTTTTTCATTGTATTCAAGTTCAATTGCCTTTTTAAAAAGGGTATGTAGATGCTCTTCAACATCCCCACCTCCAGTCCCCAAAAAGAAAAACAAGAACAAATAATCAGAAACTACACTAGAACGAAAGGAAACAGTACAGAAGCAGAACTGAAAGACACTCTCCATAATCAGAAAGAAAGAAGAAAAATGAATAGATCCATGTGGATAAATAAATTAGGCTATGACTTTGTGGGGATGAGGACATTTCTAAATTATAAATACATTTTCTTTCATGAATTCTCTAACCTCTGCTCTAGATGTCTGAGTTAAGCTGTGTGGAAAATTGGAGACTTAATAGAATGAAATGTGAGATAACCTCGATTCTGATAGTATCAGAATTTACACAGATGCTGCAGGAAATAGCAAATCTCTCTGACATTAGCAATATTGACTTAGATCTTCCCAACACTGCAAGCAATCACTATGTTTAAATAACACGTTCTTGTAAACATCCTTCTCCTCATCAGAAAGCAGGATTCTTAACTCAAATATCCTGTTCCCTAGTAACCAAGATGAAATGACAGCCGAGTTAAGGAAGGGGCAGTGTCTCATTGGTAGTGGACTCCAATCAAACCCAAAGAAGCAAACCAAAAGAACATGCACATCCATGCCTGTTAATGTTTGCGGGTATGTCAAGTTGGTTTCAACTTTTGGCAGACATTCTGTGTACAACAGGTTACTTTGAAGAAGTCGGTGGTCTTGCAAGACTCTGTCATGTGATCTCCAGCTTCTATTCCATTACCAAAACCATATTTCCCAACTATTCCTCCTTCCTCTTTATCCCTTCATCAGTGTAGAAGAGGTAAATTCTCCATCTTTCAATGGAGTGATATTAGTGTGAAGAGACATAGCCCCCATTTTCTCAGTGAAATGACATCAATATAGGAGGGAACCAGGCCCCATCTTTCCTTGTAGTGATGTCAACATGGGAGGGGTCATTGCAACTATCCTTCTATGTAATGATGTCAGTGTGAAAGAACATAGGTCCCATCCTCCAATGGAGTGATATCTGTGGGAAAGGACATTAATCATAGATTCCATCCTTCAGTGAAATGCTCTCCATGTCATATAAGGAGAAGAGTAGATGGTGGGAAGATATTGGTAATCATTGGACAATACAAACTGGCACAGCTATTCATTTTAGATGACATGGAATATCTCAATCACATGAAAGAGGTGGGATGTCAGTAACTGATGTTTGCTAGCTACAGACCCAAAAACCACAGCTTTCTTTATTAGGAAATAAAGATAAAGATGGAATCTCTCATTAGTCTACTAATGTTTCTATCCATCAAAGAAAAATGAAGCCATAAAAGTAGCAGAAATTACTCAGATAAATATATTTACACTCTGGAACACAAAAACTTTCCCCAGGAAAACTATGAAGAAGAAATGATTGCATCCTTTGGAATTAAATCACCAGGGAAAATGACAATCACTGGAGCCCAATGAAAAAAAGGCACTGAGAGAAGTTAGAAAAACATAAGACAAAATGTGTATGTTCTTAATTTGCAAAGAACTCATAGGAAATAAACAAAAGAAAAGATATTCAATACTGAACTTATTAAGAGAGAGAGCATATGTCTTACCAAAATCAGTAGACCCATTGGACAGTGGCAGTAGGGAGGTGCCATCGGGTGGGTGCTGGCCCTCAGTGACCCTGTGCAAAACAGGGGGATGCGCTGTTTGGTCCTGTCCTCTGGGGGCAGCCACCATATCAATCTATGTCCTTAAGGGCCTACCTCTGGGTCACTGCCCTCAACATCACCAAACCTGACACTCTCTCCAGATACTGGTTTTTGGAAATGACCCCTTCATTTGGAAATGAAAGTGACATTTTCCAAAACATAGACAAAGTGCTTTAAAAATCCCATGATTGAAGATATATGTGCTGAAGACAAATGGGTACAGAGGCAAACAGAGTGGAGTGCCCAGCTACCAAATGAAAAAGTGCCTGGGGTCGTAAAGGCTTGAAGATAAATGAGTAGCTGTTGAGCCCAGAAGCAGCAAAGCCCCCATGGAAAAAGCACACCAGTCTGTGTGATCATGAGGGATCAAAGGGAGAAGGTATCAAGCATCAAAGAATAAGAATCACATCACTACAAATGAGGTGGAGAACAGGGTGGGGACCCAAGGCCCATTTGTGGGCAGTTGGACACACCCATAGAGAAGAGTCACAGGGTGGAGACGGGGCCAATCAGGGTGCAGTGAAGCAGTGATGAAACATACAACTCTCCTCTAGCTCCTGAAGGCTTCCTCCCCTCAGCTATCATGATCCCAATTTTACAATACAAATCCAGCTGATCTGGAAGAAGCACACTGGTAGAGATGGGAACTGGAAATATGGGGAACCCAGGACAGATGAACCCCTCAGGACCCGTAGTGAGAGTAGAGTTACCGGATGGGTGGAGGGAAGGTAGGGTAGAGAGAGGGAGTCAATCACAAGGATGTACACATAACCTCCTATATGGAGGACAGTCACCGGAGGAGTGGGTGAGGGAAGATGTCTAGCAGTGTAAGGTATGACAAAACAATAATAATTTATAAAATATTGAGGGTTAGTGGGGGAGGGGGGCAAGGATGAAAGGGAAAGGATGAAAGACTGATACCAAGAGTTCAATACGAAAGGCCAATATTTGGAGATTGATGACAGTAGTAGGTATGCCAAGGTGCTTTGCAGAGTATATGTGTATATGTATTGTCAGAAGCAATGTATGAGCTCCCAATGAAATGATTTTTAAAAAGAAAGAAAGGCGTGTGAGCTCCAAAGCCTGCATTCCCATCTTGTTCTGGAGTGGGAGAGGTTTCTGTCATGGCAAGGCCTTTCATTCGGGTCGTTCTGTAGCTGAGGTCCTTCACTCTGCTACCCCACATTGACATGGGGCTGGTGCACACCAAGAGCTCATAGAAATGACTCAGAGTGACAGCGTGAATGTCTGAATCACGGAGACCTGGCATGTATAACCTGAGGACAATGTTTCTGCACACATGTAGAAACTGTTCAGACCAGTAAGATCGGGCCAATTCCTAACAGAAGGAGTCTGAGCATGACCAGGTCGGCCCTTGTACTCCATGAAACTCATTGGTAGCATGGAGAACAAAGCTGAGCTTGATCAAGAAAGGAATCTGCTTCATTTCAACACCAAACGTAGGCTAACAAGAAAGAAGGGATTCTCTGTCACTGAGGGTAGTGTGCCATCCACTCTGAGTATCTGGTACTGAACAGGGTCCTTTGTTATTCAGTTATGTGGTGCTTGCGTCCTTGGTTTTGAAGAAGATTAATAAACAAGTGATATATAAATAGATGGTGGGTGATGGATAGATTCATGGATGCATAGATGGGTATATATACTCCCGTTGTGATGAAATTAAATTTGGAATCCATCCTAATTCTTCCAAATAGCTCATCTTCTCAATCTACTTATTGGGCAGAAAGAAATAATGGGTGAATCAGGAAAATATTTAGAGATAAGTACAGCAGCATAGATGCATTTCCTCAATGAATCTGTTTCAGTTCAGTAGCACACACAGGCCTTCTTGATGAAGTTTTAGTAAGTTTTGTTGTGATTATTGTGTATTTTGCCTAGGACTTGAAAAATCTCAAAATCTCACTGCCACAGAGTCAAGTCTGGCTCATAGTGACCCTGAAGGACAAAGGACAGCTGCCCCTGTGTGTGTCAGAGGCTGTGACACTTTGAGGGAAGAAGCCTCATCTTTCTCCTTTGATTTTGAACTGCTGACCTTGTGATTAGCCCATTGCACAATCCAGTGCCCACCCTTCTTACTGGGGCTCCTCAAAGCCTCAGGTTTCAAACACGGACTTTGGCCAGTAAAAGGCAAGGCTGACTGAAGATTTTCCCTTTATGTTTATTCTAAAATTATTTTAGCAACCCACTCTCCCTTTTAATGGCCATGTTGTATGTTTGAAACTTGACACACTAGGCCCAAGTATAAGTGCATTCAATTTTAAAAGTTTATTGTTTCCGAAGAATCATCTTTTGGTCTTTTTTACTCTGTCTTTTGACCTCTAATTTATTTTGTTCCCCTCTTTACCCCATTATGTTATGTTTCCTTTGTGTGGATTTATTTTTCACATTTGCGAACTTCATTCTCACACTTAGGTTAATAATACCAAAAATACACATTACCTTAAGTACCTAAGCCTAGAAATCCCCTGGCCTTTCCATGCACTTTCTGTGCCCTTGTGTGAAAGGAAAACGTGTTAGTCGAGGTAGACTAGAGGAACACATTTCATAGACACACATATGGATATAAGGAAAGGTTTATATACAAAAGGAATGGAACACTGAGAAAACATCCCAGCCCAGTCCAGTTCAAAGTCATAAGTCTGATATTAACCCATATGCCTGATACCAGTCTATAATGTCTCCTTCTGACTCACGAAGTCACAGGTCAGTGGGTGCAGAATCCCAGAGCTGGCAGTGATCTCCCCAGGGCTCCTCACTTCCAGGGCTCAGGGTTCATCATCAGCATCCAGTGGTGGCAGAAGCAACTCTGCCACTGCAGGGTTCTCCATGTGGCCTCTCCACTTCAGAGGTCTGACTCCATCAGGGCAAAGCCACGTGGCTTCTCCAGCTCCTCAGATGCTGCCATCTTGTCTTGTCCGTGATTAATCGTCTCGGGGACTAACTTCCAACAACTGGGGAGATAGCTTCTCTTCTTCATGAAGGAAATATCACGAGATTTCCCAGAAGTCTCAGAAGAAAGCCATGCCCACACAGAGGCTTCATTGGCTACTCAATGGCTATCTCCAGATTAACAGGGTAGACTCCACCCCTACATCTCAGTCATGAAATTAACATAAGCACATGACCACCACAGAAGATTTGACCTCTATAGATTTTGCCCAGGAGTAGGGAGGTGTTTTCCATGTCCCTCCCATCAATCCCATTTCACATCCCAAGACACTGGAATCCACGCTCAGAGCAGATCTAATAGTTAAGGAGGCTGGAGCAGGATTTCAGATGAAATACCTTCTGCCAAATGCTGGCCTCCCTCCCAGTGGGAACTTCCAACAGAACAAACACAGCAATACCATATCAATCAAGCAAAACTAAGTTTACCAAAGAATGTAAGTAGGGAAGCAGTAGCTGATAGTTTATGAATAATGACTCACATTGCAGAAGTTATGGGGGAAATTTTAAAAGAGGTACAGCAGGGATGAGTTACGTCCAGCTTATGGGTCATATACTTCCCCCAAAATCAAGAAACCCAAAATCTCACCGTCATTCAGGTAGGCATACAGCAACCCAATAAGACATGGTAGAACTGACCCCATGTGTTTCCAAGACCCTAACTCTTTATAGGAGTAGAAAGCCCAGCCTTTTTCCCAAGGACCAACTGGTGATTCAAACTGTTGAGCTCTTGGTTAGCAGCACAACACATAACCACAGACTCCCCCTTCCCCCATCCAGGGCAGCTTCTCAGGCTATATAAGGTCCACTAAATTGTCAATATCAGCCACCATCCCATATGGCATCAAAGAGAAGCCATTTCAGTTATCATGCTGAAGATGAGTTAATTAAAAATATGACCAGCATTGGTGAGGGATAATGTTAGCAGGATTCAAATGGTCCTTAGCAGAGTAGCACTTCCTCGCCCATTATGCACCATCTGCTGTTCTTGTTGGGAGAACTCAGCTCTGACTCGGCGTGATCCTAGTATGAGATGGTTGGATGAGGCACTATCAGACTCCTTCCCATTCACCTCGGTTGTTAGAATTCCTGCTTAGCTCTAGGAGTGTTGCTGAGTGGACTAACCTTGAGCAAGGGGAAGAGTCAGAACGAGTACCTGGCCTCCCCAAATACTACTTGACATCGTCATCATGTCCACCGGGCTTAACCACCAGCTCTGGGTCCACAGAATTTCACTCTATCTTCTAGGAAACTCTTGTCCAGAAACAAAGTCCTACAAACTGTTGATTAGCTTTACTCTTTCTTTCATGATGTTTCTGGGGACAATGTGCCCAGACAGACACTTCACCCAGCTAGGAAAGCAGCTGGTGTGAGAGCAAGGGCTCCTTCACATGGGAAAGTCAGTTTCACATCCAGACAAGCTTCAGCATTTTTATACTGCTATGTCCCCTCATGAACCTAAGCACAAGAGTTTTTCATTCCTATTTTGGAACTTAAAAACCCACCTTCAGCCAGTTTAGCCAACCTTAAATCTTAGCCTACCTTGAAATCATCCCTCTTTGATTCTCCCATTTGGTTAAAATGCTGCCAAATTGAAGATGTCTCTAGCCACAAAGGCTAATATTCTTCTTGTGGTTGATCAGCAAGTCTTCTGATTGGCTTTCAGAGGTTAAAAGACAAGAGAGAAAGGAGTCATTAGTATTAATTATTTTAAGTGATAGGACACAGGGACAGAGTTAATACAGCTATTTAACTTAGGAAGGCAAACATGACATGAGTGTGCTGGGGGCTGAGAATGTTGCTGTTACTTGAGGCTCTTGAGTCCATTACTTACAACAGAAGAAGACCATGCCTGGTCTGGGATCATCCTCACTGCCACTGCTGCTGGCACTCATTGTCAGTCATCATGTAGATTTCTGTGCTTCCATCCATCTACTTACAATCTAGGGTGGACTCATTACACATTCTAGTTTCCCATTTTTAGCTTAAAGCTTAGTATCATTTCTTCTTTGCTTTAAAAATCTGTGTCTATGTGTAGGAACCAATTGGGACTGACTGTATTGGGGATTTTCACCATCCTATAATGATAATCATTCATTTAAAATATGTCTCTATCAGTGATGCCCCCCCCCAAAAATAAATAAAATAAAATAAAACATGCCTCTATCTCCAAAGACTCAACAGTGCTATGTGTGTGTGTGCTGTGTTGTAATATGCTGTGCAGGTCACCTCTGATGCCCTCTGACTTCATCCAACTCCACATCAGCCCAAAGTCTAGTCCTAGAAAGCAGAAAAGCCTCCAATCTCCAATCTTCCTTACGAAGTTGACACCAACCCTCCCTCCCAGAACACCCTCTGCTTCTCGGCTGGGCTCAATAATTCATTGAATTGGCCACACAGACCTCATACAATGCCCATAGACATGAGGGTCTTTTAGGGGACCTCACAGGTTAGAATTCAGGATGAAAAGTGCTCAGGACACAATTCTTTTCAGCTGTGTTCCCAGGCATGCCTCTCTCCAGCCATCGATCTTTCAATCACATGGTCCTGGACTTCTTTCTTTCTGCTCAGGCAATGTTACAAAGCTCTTTAAGTGCAGTTGATAAATGCCCAAATGATATTCATCTCCACTGTGTCAGCCCACTTGTGATCTGATCTCACTCCAGCTCCAGGTTAGGAAACTCAGCTTCTCCATCTGTGGGCCTGGAGGCCCACTACTCCATCAACACATCTCTTGCCTATAGACACTTTTTCCCCTCCTTGAGCCGTGTGGACCCAGAAGCCAGCAGCTCAGTGTCCTGCTCTTGGCCTTGTTGCTTCTGCTGCCACCCCTTCTCCACCAGTCTCCTGGTGTCACAGTTTTCTGTCTCCTGGACCAAGAAGAGTCATCACACAGGAACCTTGGGGTTGCAAGAACATGCTCTACCCCAGCCTCTTCTCTTAATGGTCACAGGAGCCACTCATCCTGCTTATGAGGTTGCTCGTTCTATACCACATGGGATGGCAAAGCGGCCCCTGACCACATTAGACAGAGTAGAAATCATGAACGCTTTGACAGTCTCAGTTAACCCCCGGGACAGTCACTCACAACTGAATCACATAACACTGTCAGCACCTTCCCCCATGTTCTCTTACCCAAACTCACCTGGGAAAGAAGAACTGCACCCAGTCTGCAGGCCCCCCACCTATGCCAGAATGGAACTGTTCCACAGTCTTTCCAAGGTAGAAGCAGACAGCTACTACGGCTTGGATTCAAGCTACCGCCCTTTTGAGCTGTAGACTAGTGCTTAACTATTGTGCCATTGTGGCCCCAGTGATCATCATTAAGACCCATTTGGCCTTTTATTTGAGTTTAAAATTTAAAGCAAAGAGGGAATTCTGAGTTTCAGTAACTTTAAGTTGATAAAACTCCCCCAAGTGTCTCATTGAATTTGAAACATATTCTCACACTAGAAATGCTTCCTGTTTTAACTTGAATTTTGCTTGTTTTAAAACAAAAGGATGAACGAAGGAAATGAAATCTTTTTTCACCAACAGAGTCAGTGTGACATCAAATCGTAACACTTGCTAATGGTTTGGTTTTGTTAAGGGCATCCTGGTGGGTCCTGGTTAAGTGGGAGTCTGCTAACTGCAAGGTCAACAGTTCAAAACAATGAGAGAGCAGCTGGGGCTTTCTATTCCTCTAGAGAGTTCCCGGCTCAGAATATCATGAGGGCCATTTGACTCCTCGCCACAGGCTCGCTCAGGATGAGGCTGGACTCCATGGCAGCGAGTTTGCTTTGGGGTTTTTGATGGTGGCAGAGTTTCAGAGCTTGGCTGTTAACCACAAAGTCTGCGGTTTGAATCTATCTGTTAATCTGAGAGAAAAAGATGAGGCCATCTGCTCCTCAAGAGGCGACACCCTTGGAAACCTTTTGGGGTGGTTCAATTGGCTGCAAACCCAGACCAAACTCCCTGCCTTCCAGTTGACTGACTCACTGCGATGGTACCGGACAGAGCAGCGCGGCCATGATGGCTTTCTGAGATGGAAACTCTTTAAGAGAGTAGAACACCCTCTCTTTCGCCTGGAGTCCTTTCAGATCATGGCCCAATGGGTAACCACTCTGCCATCAGGACACCTCACGCTGTAACCAGGGAAACTCACCTGCAGTGGCCTCAATTATCCATTTTAGGGACTAGTTGGCATTTATGGAAGACTACCATTTCTTGTGACATCACCCTTTGGGGAGTCCCTAGGCAACAGTGCACAATTTTTGTCAACATTTTGCACCGTCTGGGAAGTTGATGGACATACAGCATGAGGTTTGTCATCAGTCAACATTTCACCTTTTTTGAAAAGAGAAAAACACTCATGGACAAGTTTTTCCCGTAGCCCTTTCCTTGTAAGCTGTGTTCAACACCATAAGAGTTCCCGTGGCATTTTTCCTGAGCAGAAAACAAAATTTCCCAGCCACATACTGGTCTCTTAAATTGGCTATCACAGAAAAAGAGGTTCAAGTGAAACTGCTTTTATGAAAAGAATCACTGTGACCAGAGAGAACGTTCCCAGGTGACACCACTGGGTTCACTAACTCAGTGACTTTCCTGATGTTAGCCTAGCAGGAAAAATGTGCACTGTAAAAGTTTCACGCAGAAGAGATTTTTTTTTTAATTTGGGGTGGGGGTGGTAAGTACCCACTGATAAACAACAGAAGGAAAACTGCCTGGTCCGGCATTGCTCTCACAATTGTTCTGTTGTTCTGTTGGACCCATTGTTACAGTCCCTGTCTCATCAAGGGTCCTCCTCTTTTATGCTACCCTTCGGAGAAGAGTTCAAATTACTAGGCAGTTTCAACATTATGGAAAAAGGAGCTGTGCTTTATACCCTGCATGAACTTGGAGGAAATGGCCATCACTTTGATATATCCCTGGAATCAACCACTCACAAAACCAGACCAGATCCTACAGGACAGAGTGGAACTGACCCTGCAGATTTCCAAGACTCGAAGTTGTCACAGGAGCTAAGTGCTCCATCTTTCTCCCACTGAATGGCTGGGGTTCAAACTGCTGACCTTGCAGTTGGCTCTAAATTCTTCTGGATTTCACAAGAATCTGAAGTGAAAAAACCTTAATATCGGGGATGGGGGGGGGTGAGAATGGGGATGGATTCAGTGAACTCAATCAATCAATCGGGAAATCATGGATAGGGCCAAAGCAGAAAAATTAAAATCATATTTGCTATGAATATTTGATACACTTTGTGATTATTATTGAAAATCATGTTGCCCTGTGGAAGAGCAGATATGAAAAATGACTGGTTCTGCTTGCCAAATGAACTGTCTGCTATTGCAGAAGTTCAAGACATGTTACAGTCTAGTTGTTTTATTTTTCCCAAGAACAGTTGGCTGTAGTCATTCCAGCTGTTGGAGATTAGAGTTATTTGATATTTAGATGTAACATTTGAAATCATTTTAGAAATTAATAAAAATTTTCAGTAGGAGGAAAGGAAGCATTTGGAAACATTCATTGAAGGCCCACATGGCTTTAATATCAACAGATGGATTGAAAAACATCTTTCAGGGGTGGAAGCTGACTTACTGACTGAGATCTGACCTTTTTGTTAATTAGAACCTTAAATGGTTTCATTTCACGTAACAAATGAACTCAAAGGTGTGTGTGTGTGTGTTTTTTACAGGAACACAGAGATGTCTCCTAATATATTAATTTCTTACAAGTGTGTGAGCACTGTTTTGCCGAATGTGCTTGAAAGGTCATAACTATTCCACTGAATCATTTCAAATGTACACACATCAAATTATTTCAAATTCAAATCTAAGCTGTGAGCATCCATAATCCGTATAAAGAGCTATAAGAAGGTTGGTGGCTCAGACCAGATGTGCTAAACTGCTGTGTGGAGAACAGACTTCCAAGAAAGAAGTGAGTGCCCATTAAAGCTGCACTTATGGTGACACAGAGGCACCCTAAGGCAGTGTCCGGCTGCCCCTCGGAGTTTCCAAGAAAGTGACTCTGCTTCATGGGAATAGGGAGCCCCATCTTTCTCACCAAGGGAGATCAGCAGTAGGCGGTTCTGTTGTTCTAAGTGAGAGTGTTGGTGTGCTGGCTGGTGGAGCCAAGCACATGGTAAGAAGTGAACCAGATTCAGGGTATAATTTGGAGATAAAATTGTTAATACATTAATCAGAGGAAATGAATTCAGCATTGACTCCAAGGTTTTGGGTGAGTTGACGAGGGAATAACCATGCACATTTGGAACCTGGAAATCATTGGGAGAGGAGATTTTATGAGGAAGTTAGGTTTAGGAGATGTTTATTTTGAAGTTATTTAGATATCTGTGTAGAGAGGCAATCTATTATACTCACTGAATAGGAGCCAGATGTGGAGAAAGTTTGAGGTAAGGACATAACAACAATGCAAGCAAGGGTTTAATCCAAGCAATTAGCCAAGGAGTTTGCATAGATAAATCTCCCAAACCAAACTCTCTGTTTCCTCCCAGTTGGAGAGGGTGGAACTGACCTGTGGGTTTCCTTGACTGTAACCCTAATGGAAGTCGAAAGCCTCACAGTTCTCCCTCCATGCTGCTGGTGATTGCAAAGGATGAGTTTTGTAGTTAGTGCCCCATCTCACAATCAGGACACCACCCGCTCGCTCTCTGTGCATACAGAAAGGTCTGATAAAGCAATCTCGTCTCTCTGATATGTAAATAGCCTTAGTGTGGGTAATTTTAGTCTAAATACTCTACAGTTACCACAGGACCTGCAAAGCAAGAGCATGGTTGTCACTTGATGGGTTTTTAGCTGATGTGTTAGCACACAGAGTGAGGGCTGCTTTAGGTTCATCTGTAAATATCTGCCATCTTTCTTCCAGGAGTCTGGTGGGGGTAGTAGGTTATATATTGGTGTAGGCTAATTGCAAGGGCAGCAGTTTGAAACTACAAGCTGTATCTCAGTAAAAAAGGTGAGGATTTTTTTATGCTTATAAAGGGTGACAACCTTGGGAACCCACAGGGGCTGCTCCACCCTGTCCTACAGTGTGACCACAAGCCAGAATAGACTCCAGGAGAGTGAGTTTGGTCTGAAACACCTATATGTCCATCATGCTATGTGTCTGTGAAAGTGGAGAGATGGATAGTGAAGAAAGATAGACACAAATAGATGTATACATCCTTATGCTCAAATTAATAGCATTAGTTTTTAAATATATGTAGCATATATCTCTGTGTACATATACTTGTACACACATGTGTAGATAGTACATTACAGAGTCTGCTTACTTCAAAGTAAGTAATAAGTATTACTTAGGAACTAAAGTGTTAGGTTTTAAGAAGACTTCAGGGGACATTTTTGGTTTAAGGATTAAAGTCTAAAGGTTATTTCAGGGCAATAGTTTCAGGGACTCAAGACAACAGCAACTAGAAAGATTAGATGGAAAATGCTGAGAGTAAAGAGAGCCCCCAATAAAAATGATTTAAAAAATAGTTTTCATTAATGGTGAAATGAACTGAGAGAAGGAGGGTGAGAATGAGCATGTAATTAATTGTCATCAGCATCACTGAATTGTCTATGTAGAAACTGTTGAATTAGCTTATATTCAGTGTGTATCTAGTCAAAAAAGCAAATAAAATATTGAAAATGTAGGTCACAGACATAATACTTAAATCACACATACTTTTGCATGAGGTTCATTGCTGCATAACTTCCCTCCATGATCACTACTGAGATAATGGACATGAATCTTAAAATATCACCTGAAATCAGCCTGAAATGCTGAAAATCTCTAGTGTTCACTGTACTTGTGTAACTCTTATGCCATCTGATGAGAGAGGAAATTGTGTCTGGTATGGAATATTTGCAGGTGAGACCCATTAAATTGTCTGGAGAGACCAGGCACTGGAGAAGGACATCATGCTTGGTAAAGTATTGGATCAGCATAAAAGACCATGGGCACCATGGTTGCATCCTAAGAGCAATGGGGAGGACTAGGCAGTGTTTTCTTCTGTTGCATAAAGGGCTGCTATGGGTCTGAACTAACTTAACAGTTCCAGGCAGCACCGCAGAGGAGTCCTTCGACCTCTATTTGAATTCATGGCATCCTTTGAGTTAAGTTTGGTGTAGTTAGGTTTGGTTCCATTCAGTTCCATTCAGTTTAATTCTTGGAAAGGAAGGCCATGTCATTTTGTGAATATATTTATCTGATGTGCTTCTCAAGGTTCGGTTTCAGATAAACCAGACTTCTTCACCAATGCTGATTGCTGACTTGTGCTTATCTTTAAGCTTCTGGTTTTTTGTTGTTGGCTTTTTTCTCTTGCACAGGTACACATCTCCTTTGCGATGAGTGAGTAAGCAGTAACTATGTGGGAGTGAGACTCAAGATTACACATGAATAATTCCTTCCAGCAACTTTTGTCTTCTGCTTTACCATTGGCTGAGGATCCTCTCGTGTCCCCATGGTTATTGGGCAGAGAGTGGGGGGAAGCAAAGGGGTGGGGATTGGGGGCAGGGGAGGACATGTTGATTCCTTAGTCTATTGTTCTTTCCATCTTGAAAAGCGGAAATTGTTTTACAAAGAATCAAGAATTGCTTTCTCTTTCTTCTCCTTTTCCCTCTTACCTTGTTATGTTAATTTCATGAATAACCAAATTTAGATGGCAATATACCAAGTAGTCTTATTCTTCCCAGAATAGAGAGTAAGGTCTTTTTGTGTAAACTTGAAATGGTCTTATTGAAGTGACCACTTTTTACTTGATAGTGTGTCTCAAGAAACTAAATAAAAAGATCACAAATTATGGGGTGGATGTAGTAATTTAAAGGAGATTTTTAAGCAACACTACTTAGAGAAACGGATCCTTTATAATGATTGTGAATCACAAGCTGTTAAAATGGGAACACATGTTATTTAAACAATTCAACATGATTATTTAGTGGCTTATTCTTTTAAAACATATTAGATGTATCCCACCCACTTATTACTTCCCTTATGGCCAACAGCGGGCTCCCAAAATTTGAGCTTTCCAAACCAAGGGCGTTTGCATCCTGGGAATTTCTTTGATGAATCCAACAGAAATATGGTGACATCTAAATACGGTGTATCTAATTCAGATACATTGAACAACACAGTGTACACAAAACTCAATCATTAGGGCAGATCAGGAGATGATTAGAGCTGTGCTTATAGCTCTTTTGTTACATGTCACATACTTTATGATCATTACTCAAAACAATTTCCTCATATTGGAGGATGGTATATTTAAAATAATAAGATACAATGAACAGCTACGTGACTCAGAGCCTTATAACCACACAGTGTATACAACCCTTACAGAGGGGCTGCTGCGAGGAGATGAGTCAGTCTAGGTACAGTGTAGTAGCAATGGAACATGCAACTTTCCTCTGGTTCTCAAATGCTTCCTCTCACTGCCTATCCTTATCCCAATTCTGCCAGACAGATTCAGCTAGACCAGGCGATGTACTTTGGAGTCGGAGATGTGGGAATTCAGGATAGAAAATCCCTTGAGACTAGTAGGGAGTGGTGACACTGGGAGGGTGGAGGGATGGTGGAGTAGAAAGAGGGAACAAATTTCTGGGATCTACATGTGACCTCTTCTCTGGGTGCAGACAACGATGAGGGGTGAGTGAAGTGATACAGTGTATGATATGAGAGGTAATAACATTATTGGAAATTCATGGGGAAGGAGAAGAGGGAAGGGGAAATATGGGGAATTGAAATTTTAAAAAAAATAAAGAAGTTGAGTAAAGAGGGAAAGAGGAGCTTATGCTGGAGAGGTTCAAGTAGAAAACGTTTGTAGATAAATGTGGCAGCATGTGGGGCTGAGCCCTGGTGGCATAATGATTGTGCCTGGGACTGTGGCCCACTGGGACGGGGGTTCAATTCCAGCAGTGGGGCTGGGCCTCCTACTCCCACCACCGGAGAGCAGTGATGCCTCCCCCCCAAAAAAATGTGGCAGCATGTGTACAAGTATGCTTAATACGAACGATGCATTGAATGTTGTAAGAGCCCCCAATACAATCTATATTTAAAAAAGCAAGAAAGAATAATGAGAATTCATTCACTGCTGTTGCCTTCATGCATATTTTCAGTTACGATTTTTCAATTACATTTTAATTATTTTATGGAGTCCTATGTTGAACTGGTAACCAATTTGAAAGGAAATATGATTCTGATCTCTGCATAACTTCTTAATCTTGAAGCCACACAATGGTCTTTCCAGAGGCACCTTCTTTTGATAATCTAAGTCATGTTTGTAGGAGCCAGGTTTCTTTTTTATATAACTAATAATGAACTGGACATCATTTTCTGAGTCTTTCTTCTCAGTTATCAATATATTTGGAGACTGAGAGTATGCATAGATCCATCTCAGATTTGTCAAGAGCTCAGCAGCATTCCATCGCATCCAAGTACTAAACTACTTCACTGGTTGCTTTTCCTGGTAACTACTCTGCATTGAATACCCGGGAAAGATGTTCTTAGAAAAGTCATTCCTGAGGAAACCCATGTTCATTTTTCATTTGGCGGCTCCTCAAATCTCCCCCCCATTGTCTACTGACAGGAATCATACCCAGATAGCAGGCACTCGCTGCTAGCAACAAAGCCCCAAACTCCACCACTGTAGGGTTGATTCTGACTCATATGGATCCTAGAGGTTTGGGAGACTAACTCTCAAAGGGCTCAAGCCGCCTCCATATTAGACTGAATTACTCACGCACCTTTCTCCTGCAACGTGCCTGGTAGGTTTGTGCAGGAAACAGAGGGCCTCTAAGAAAGTGCCTGCTCCCAGCGCATGTGACTACAGCGCTTAGCACATCATCTCTGCGGAGGCCACACCTCCGAGATCAGACAGATCTGGGGGGAGGGACCCTCACACACTAAAACTCCAGGATGGACATTTCTCCACAGCACATCTGCTCCTTACAAATACTAAGACAGCGTTGTTTCCTTGAGACACTGAGCATCTCGCGTATGCAGTTAAAGAGCACTCAGCTCAGAAAACATTCGCTCCTCTAGTCGCTCATCTTCAGGAGTGGCGCTCTCCTCTTGTCTCCTGTGTGCTATGTACTCCCTGGGAAGCATTCCCTTCGAACCCAGGAACACCAGGTCTAGAACACTGCCCATCAGTTGGATGTATATGATTCACATGAGCCTTGCATCCCAAGAACTACAAAACCCCATTGTGGAATCAGCTCTGGACTCTTCTCCCTCTTCTGGCTTTTTCCAAGAATGGCGTTGAGGCCCCCGTGCCTCCTCCATCCTCTTTAACTGTGCATGACTCCTCGCAGCCACGGATTGTGCCTTAAGTCAGGCCCTGGGTAGCTTGCCGTCCAAACAGGTCTCTTCCTCCTAGCCAACAGGTTGGATCATGCTAGAGTTCTCCTTCACTTGACTTAGCCATGACTTGACTGTGTATGTGCTTACCTTTCAGTAGCACACTTTGGTTGGGCATTTCCTTGGGACAGGCACTCTGGCCAGCAGCCCCACCAGGGTCTCTGGACTTGATTCAGACCCACGAGGCCCCAGGTGTGTTTCAGGACAGTTGGGCTTCCTGAGGTTGCCCATGGTTGGTTTCTCAGGAGTAGGTCACCAGGCCTTTCTTCCAAGGCCCTTCTGAGTGGACATGAAACTTCAACCTTTTGGTGTGTTGATGCCATCACCCCCAGGGCGACCTGAACCAGTGCCCTGACTGAGTCTACAGGTGGAGATTCTTAGAAGACACACACAAAGGCTAATCCATCAGTAGGCCAGCACCTTTTGTATCTGACAGATAAGGAATCGAGGTAGAGGCGAGGAACCCAAGCACCCCAAATTTCCTGCTGCAAGTGCCTGTTTTCAGGACTGAGATGGATCCAACTCAAGCTCTCAGGGAGATTAATTTTTCTTTCTTTCAGCGTGAGATTGTTGCCCCCGTACTTCGGTGACCCCTTGAGGACTCTCTTGGGAAATCACAGAAAGCTTCAGCAAAGGGTGGAAAGGAAATGAATCTCTGTCACAACACGGTGATTTTCTTGTACAAACACCAACAGTTCACTCCCTGAGGCTTCCCCCTCCACTTAATAGTAAATGGCTAATATCCCAGCTTCATCTCCCCAGCACAACAGCTGCCAGCAGATCTCACAATGGAGCCACAGACTTTCAAAGCCACCCTTCCTGGCCCGCTCCCAACCAGCTTGACAATAATCCAGCACTCGTACAATGCATATGTGTGCATGTACACTGAAGACCATCACCAACTAATGTGTGTCAACAAACGCTAGTCTCCTTTTTCCATCTGTTTGAAATATATATATATACATATGTGTGTGTGTGTGTGTGTCACTGAAGACTCCAAATCCACTTAGTTTTACTTTGTCTCCTTTCTTAGCTACTAAAACCAATATTTGAACCTGAGGGTCAGGAATCTGGAGGATTTAAAAAATATTTTATATATTACTATTCCCTCTACACCCTCATTTTTTGTCCAGTCCTCCCCTCAAGAATAAACCTTTTTCTTTTTTGCACATAGCCATGTACTCACAATCAAATGAAAAATGACACTCAAAGTGACAAGTAGATGAATCATCTGTCCACTCAAGATGACATTCAAAAGTTGGAATAGCGCACACAGATCATTGTAGATTGGTGGCTCAAAAGTGGGGACCAAATCAATAATTCACTTACAGCGCACAGTTTTCATTTACCTCGGAGTCATTGTCTACAGGGAAGGCCTGAACTGCAGCCGCCAGTGGCACAGTCCATTTCACACCTGTACCTAGCCCACACCATGTTGTCACTTTAAATGTGTTATTAATTATGCTGTTTTTAAGATGGAATTGGGAGGATGGAAGGGCAGGGAGCTGCTCCCGATTCAAGAGACTGCTGTCTCATGGAGAGGATGGCCTCCTCAAGGCCTTCACTCATCTACTGCTTCATCAAAGTCCCAACCTGGCATTGGGGGGAGGGGAGTGGGCACAGGCTTGAAGTTGGCAGTGCCACTGCCAGCTGCAGTTCAGGTTTTCTCATTGAAATGGCAAATGTGTTTTCCTCTTTATATTTACTACAGTAAAAGAAAATAAGCATATCTATTCTTTTCTCCCTTCTCTCCCCCTCCCAATATATCTATTCTATGATTGTTTTACCTGCTCAAACTTGTATTGATATAAAAAATGACAGGGTGGGAAAACCCCAGTAATTTAATAGTTAGGGTTTTGGCATTTGATTGTGGTTCTTTGAAAAATGGTTAAGCCTCAGATGCCAAGATCCCTTATTATGTTTATAGATGGTGAAACTTTGCTACCAGCTCATGCGGAAATGAGGTCGATTCATTTTGGGACATAATTACCTGCTTCTCCCCTCTCATGCTTCCAGTGGTGGGTCTGTGCTGTGACCACTACTGTCCACAACAAGTTAGAGACATGTTCTATTGCCAAGGGCTTACATGGACATGTTTTCTCTAGTGAGAAATAATGTGCTTTTAACTAAGCAACAAAATGAAGTAATGCAACAGAATATGAAAATCAATGTGGAGTTTTTATTAATTAAACCATGTAGTTTTCAACTGTTCTCTGATATATTCTCTAGAGAAGCAATGGTAGAAAAACCTTCATATATGTATGGACAGGGAGGTTTATCTCGAGGAAATGGCTCATACCAGTTTAGAGGCTGGTAAGATCCAAGTGTGTGGGACAGACATCAGAATGAAGACTACTCCCGACTCCCATAGATACAGGAATCGATGGCCCCAAGTTAAAACAGGTCAGATGATGCAGATGTGGCTGAATCCTAAGTCAGCAGGTAAAATGACAAAGTGCTGACAGTTCCAGAACCAGCAGACAGCAGGCTGTTGACTCAAGTCCAAAGAACTAAAAATCACATGGTAAGCCAGCTTGAGGATCTAAATTCAACAAAAACCAGACAAGCTTTTCCACAGTGTCCACTTTTATATAGCTGCCAAACTAACTTCACAGCAAATCTTAATTAGCACAGGAAACAAAATAAAGCAAGCCGACAATAAGAGTATAAAGAAGGCTGAGCCCTGGTGGCGTAAGTGGTTGAGTGCGGGACTGTGGCCTGTGGGCTTGGCAGTTCAAATCCAGCAGTGGCTCTCAGGAGCAGTGCTGGGTAGCTCCCACGACCACCAGAGGGCAGTGATGCCCCCCCAAAACAAAAGCAACAAAAAAAGAGTATAAAGAAAAAGCAAGCAAATCCTGGATGAAGCAAAATCTATCTACCTGAGAAAAATGATCCTTTTTAAATGGCGAGCGGTAGCTGCACAGTGGTGAGACACCTGCTCCAACTGAAAGGCTGCCAGTCTGAACCCACCCGGTCCCTCTGTGGGGAAAAGGCCAGGGCATCTGCTCCTGCCTCTAAAGATGGTGCTTTTAGAAGGCCACGGGGGCTGCACTGCTCAGTTCACAGGGTCGCTATCAATTGAAATCCACAGGAAAGCAATTTACTGGGGCATGCATTTTAAAATAGAGCACTTCCTAGAATCATAAGCAATTTGCTTCTTTATTTTTTAGTTGCTCTCTGATTTATAAGATTTCTAGCATATAACTTTTCTTAAAAAAAAAAAAAGAACCAACCAACAGAAACAGTACATTTGGTTACCATTAAAATCAAATGAGTCTACAGAATCACACTACTAACATGTCACACACTCAGGGCTGCTTATGTTGATTTTTGCACATGGGCTCTATCCTTCACCACTTGCATTGCATGGTGGCTGGACAATGTTATTTTCTGGTACGAAGGACATATTCATGCTTTTAACCTGATTCAGACACATATTTAGAGACGTTTGATTATTTTTGGAGATCATGAGATCATCTAGTGTTTTTTTTCTTTTCTAGAATTATTTCCTGTCTAGACTCTGTATTTAAAATTTTATGCTTTTTCTAGAGAACATTCTTTTTTATTATCATTTTTCTTCTACCTAGAGTGCACAGCATGAGAATGACATAAATGGGCAGTGAGCTCAGCTGCACTTAGGATGGCTTTGTCAGGACACTCAGGGGTGCCTCGGAAGAAGGGTCTAGTGACCTACAAGTCATCCACGGAGAGCCATATGGAGCAGGCTCACTCTCCCCACGTGTTGTTCCAGGCCTGGGAGTCATCCCTTTGCTCACAATGGTCCCCAGCACACAGTCAGGGTGGGGTGCATGCATGTATCACTCAAAACGCATCGGCATCTCCTTATTTCAGAAAGCACCACTGTGGATGAGGTCTGCTCTTTTTACTTATAACCTATGATGCTTTTAGCTTGCATCACTGGGCCACGTGAAATTCTGGCAAAATCATGACCTACACAAAGGGTATGTTTCCATTGGAACAAAGAGTTAATTGTCATATGTCCTTTCTCTTCTAGAATGCTAGCTAGCCATAATGAAAACTTTATCTGGTCAGAGACAAGTATGCTGTGACAGAATATTTTCAGAGCAATATATTTCTGTTTTAATCATAAACTTAAAAGCCAAAGGCATTATTGATGGGGAAATCTTTAGCTCATTGGGTCAATGCACCTTGGGAGGTCAAAAATTATGTTGCACAGGCATGACATTGACACAGTGCTTTTGTTAGCAAAGTGAATGATTTCAAAGTTTTCAATTTTCCCAAGTAGAAGAGAACTAACAAACTTTGGGAAATCCCTTTATCCTTTTGTTGACATTAGATTTTCTTTAATAATATTATGAAAATTGTGTTTAACTGTGTTTGCAGAGCTCAAAGGACTAATAATGGACAAAACATTTCTGAAAAAAGTGAAAGAACTTGCTTATTAAGTGGCAAGATATTATGAAGCTGCATGCATTTAGGTGAGGTACTAAGCTAGCTAAATAAAACAAAAAGCCAAGAAACATACATTCAGACATATGGGCCTTTGTCATTAGTTTAGGTCCAAGGCTGCATGGTGGATCCCTGAAGGAAAGACGGGGATGGGGCAATAGAGACTCTGCTCAGAAAGGGACAGTGGAGCATCTCGTGTAAATCTCGCAGAAACATACTGTGTCAGATGGGTCTCATGCTGTGTTAGTCTGGGAAGACTTAAAGAAACAAATTCATAAACATGCATATGTATATAAGAGAGTTTTATATAAAGGATAATTATACATTAAGAAAACATCCTAACCCAGTGCAGTCCAAGGTCATAAGTTTGATATTAGCTCATGTGTCTGATATCAATCTATAAGTCCTCTTCAGACTCTCAAAGCACATGCAATGATACCAAATGCAGAACCATCACAAGCCAGTGGGCAGAAAGTCTTTGGATCCAATGGTGGTATAAGCATCTCAGTGCTGGCAGGTGTCTCCAGATGGCTTCTCTAGGTCCAGGTTTCTGGCCACATTAGGGTTGGTCCATGTAACTTCTCCTCAGGGATGTCTTGCAGGGAGCCAGCCTTGTCAGTCAAGTGTCTCTAAGGGAGTGAGAGAGTGTCTGCTGCTTCCAAGAAGGAAGTACCAGAATTCTCAGAGGAAAAGGCCATGCCCACACAGATGTTTCATTGGCTATCTCCAGATTGACAAGCTAGACTCCATTCCTATGCTCTTAATCCTCAAAGTACCACCAGATTAGGTGCCTGCCACACTGGCCCACATATGAAAATGAAAACTGTAAAATATTAGAGGACACATATTAACTTTGAGAAGTTAGTGTTCCTAAAACATCCATTGAATTGACGTAGTTAAAGATTATAAATAGGAAGACATGAGCATTGACCACAAAGGAACGATGTTGAATTTGATTGCATTCAGATTTTGGAATGAGCTCTGTTTTGCTGTGTTCCTTTTCAACTACAGCCAAAAATAGTTAAGCTATTTTCCCAATTAAGATGCATTACAAACAGAGAAAATGAAAATGACCACATATTTCCTTCGAAGATGATTTATTTGATAACGAATAAACAATTATTATAGAGATATACAAGTCAGCCATATCGTTATTTAAACAACAGCATACAAAACAAATACAAAAAGCTAGACATAACCAAGCATTTCACAACAGATTACAAATGGCCCATAATATGCTAAACCACATTATAAGTGAAAATATGCTTTCTATCTTAAACTGGGGTGTCTGTTACCCAAACATGTTAAATGTTTCATATTATGGTATGTTTCATTGAAAAAAATCAAGGAGTCATACCTTCTGTAGGAAAACATTGTCTATAGGATTCTTCACATTTTACATCGCCATACTTCGTACTGCTAATTACTACACAGCATTTCTCCTGACATTCAAGATGTTTCTGCTTGGGCACAAAAGCAAAAGCAAATGGGTCCATACTGATGAAGGGTTTGATGGCTGGATGTGAATGGAAGCATTCAGAATTAAACTTGTAGGAAGAATAGTAGTACAATTATCCCAGGTAGACTCAGATCTCCCCACCTGTGGGTTCTGATACTGCAGGCATTTAGAAGCGTCAAAAACCCCGTCTTTCTCCAGCTGTGGGCCACCTGGATCATAGCCCACAGGTAACCATTACAGTGCCAGAGGATTGTCCGCTCCCCATTTGCCTTTGACTTCATCTGCCACAACTCTAAAAACTATTAATGGCTAAAGAATTACCTACCATGAATTTCATATAAAGAATACCATACAACCCTATCACAACAATACTAACAAAATCAAACACAGAAAAACCTCAATTCCCCCCCCCCCCATAAAACAACTTACTAATTGATACTAAGTCATAGTAATTTTACAGGATAGGGTCGAAGGGAACCCACAGGGCTTCAGAGACAGTAACTCATCTTTCTTCCATGGAGAAGCAAGTGCTTTTGAACCATGGCACCTTCCAAAAGAAAACAGAAAGTCAAAATCGTATCATAGGGGTTCTGTGTTGAGCTACTGGCTGCAAGAACAGAAGTTTGAAACCACCAGCAACTCATGGGAGAAAAGCAGGACTTTGGACTCATAAAGAGTTACATCTCAGAGATACACAGGGACAGGTCTACCCTGCCCAATAGGGCCCCGATAAGTTGGCGTGGATTCAATGGCAGTGAGTTTGAGTTTTAGCTCAGAGGGAAAAGTGTAAATGGTTCAAAAGCAAAATGAAATTATAAAATGTTAAAAGTTAACATAAGTATATCTTCATAAATTCACTTTCCAATAACCTTTGAGTGTAAGCTATGAACATCCCTTGTCAGTGGTCCATGGACATTCAACAGGGACTTAATCACCATGGAGACTCTGCAAATGAATTTTAGGTTTTCATGGTCATCCATAGCCTTCTGCAAACCAAGTGCCTCAAACCTGTTATGCGATTCCCTTTGCTGATCTTGGATTTTATTATTTACAAAACAATCCAGGGATCACACAGGCTTGTGTACGTCTTCCTTCCTAATGTACTTAGCTGACATCTTACTTGGAGGGTTGCTTGTTTTAAGACAAGATATTAAGGCTCCAGACACTATTCTTTGTTGTGACTGGCACCGTCTCATGTCTTCACCACCTTTCCTATCGCACTCATATCTTCAGTGATCACTTCATGGGGGTAAGTATGGAGAAGGGCCACAGCATAAGAACTGATTATGCTTAGATTAAGGTTTACAGTTTAGTGGGAAATCAAAATTCATTCCTTATATCAAAGGTTTAGATATACTTCTGTTCTACTTTAGTGGCAGATCATCAACTTTTGAAGAAATAGTGTAAGTAACTTCCATGGGGCTTTTGGCAATTCTTATAATAATAGTGTTAAAGTAGCCAATTTATTCCTTCTTTTATGTTTTTTTGCTTCTTTGTAGTTTTTTTTAAAGCTAAAGGCAACTCTGTGTCCACAAAATATATCAGTGCTATTGCCAACAGATTGTGCTCACTGTTCTGCTTTATGTCTCATTTTGATAATTCTTGCAAGACTTCAGACCTTTGCATAAGGGCACTGGACACTTATTGAATAACCCACTGCCAATAAAACAATTTTGATTCCTAGACCTCAGATAGGGCTTCCTGAGCTGTAACTCTTTCCAGCACCGAATAGCCTCCCCTTTGAACAGTCACACTTTTGGATAGCCCAATGTGGATCTGACTGTGCTGCCAGGGACCCTTTAATGACCTACAGTACGGTGTAAGCATAATTTTATATGCAAAAGGAAATGTGTGCTTCATTTTATTGAAAACTTCACTATCTTGTAGTGTTGTGGTACTCACAAAATTTCCACTAGCTCCAGGGTGTACTGGTGTTTGTTCTTAGCGTCCATGGACCCAGCTCTGATCCACAGCAACCCCATGCACAGCAGACAGAAGCGCTCCATGGTCCTGTGCCAACCTGATGATTGTTCTTATGTCTGAGCCCATTGGTGCTCACCTGAGCCGTGGTGTCAAGCCATCTCGGTCAAGCTCTTCCTCAATTTCCCTGTCCCTCCCTTTCTCCTTACAAAACATGATGTGCTTCTCCAGGGAATGGTCGCTCCTGACAACATAACCAATATGTGTAACACAAATCTAAGGAACACACTGGCCTTATTTCTTCCACTACAGATTGGTCTGTCCTGTTAGAAGTCAATGATACTTTCAATATTCTTCCTCCATATCACAATTCAAATACATCAATACTTCTACGGTCTTTCTTATTCATTGCCCAACTTTCACATGCATATGATGCAATATGGCTTGGGTTGGGAGCACATAAATTCTCAAAGGAACACCCTTGCTTTTCAACACTTCAACAAAGTCTTATGCAGCAGATTTAACTAATGCAATATGTCTTTTTAGCCCTTTACTGTTGCTTCCATGAGCATTGATTGTGGATCAAGGCAAAATCCTTGACAACCTCAAACATTTCTCCATTTATCATGATCCATTGGTCCAGTTGTGAGGATTTTGGTCTTCCTTAACTTGAGTTGTAATCCATACAGAAGGTTACAATCCTTGATCTCCCTTCAATACTGATGCCATATTCTTCTTCATCTAACTACTATACCAACCATGATGCCCTTTTGAAGGGATTGGTTTCTCCTGACAACAAACTTGAAAAAGTTAAACAATAAACAAGGGAAATGGAATATGAATTGCTGTCTTTGAATTATGACACTGGGAAAGAATATTAGTTATGCCATGGACTGTCAGAAGCAAGAGCAAAGTTGTCTTGGAAAAAGAACAATCAGAAAAACAGTTGGTGTGTTCTAACCACTAACTAAAAGACAAGGCAAAGTGAAGACACTTTTTTATTTTGAATTGGGCTTACAAAGCTAACAAGTTATCCTGCCAACAATTCATGTTCTTAAAGCTCTCTAATTACAATCCCCATAGGAGAAAATCACTTATGCTATGGCTCCCTTGCATTTCCTGTTTCTTTTCCTCCCTCTTTCCTAATGCTTCTGAACATCATTCCTGGGTCAATGTTGCACGTTTGGTCTCAAGTGGTTGATCATTGTAGAGTGTGAGTGCCATCACAGTACTGGTGCTCCCTTATAACCTAAACTCTAACTCAGTGACATTGAGTCTCTTCTGAGCACTGTCCTATAATGGTGTTATAGTCAGAACTCACTCACCACACAAGTGTTCTGGAGTGGCCAGTGGGTGCAAACAACTGACCTTTCATTAATCAGTCTAGCACTTAAATACTGTATCCATAAAATACATACAGGATATAGATAGATAATATTATAGTATATGCAATGTGTATCATATTATATTGTTGGGGTACTCTATTGATACAGAGTATATTGCATATAATATATGTGATAGTATATACTTTAGTAATGTATATATTATTATATAATTACTAGTGATTAGTGTCTGTGAAGGTTGGAGTCAAAGAAGGAGGGTAGTTAGCTGGAAAATATGGTTTTGATGACAGAAATGAAGTTCAAAATTATAGGATAAAATTTTGCAAGACCAATGACTTCTTCACAGCAAATCTTGTTTTGCAGCAACTTAAATGGTGTCTTCACAGTTTTATCTCACTAGAGAGAACGCACTGAAACCAATCACTCACTATCACCATGAAAATAAGGTCAGGGCCCACCCTTGTAAAAAGATCATCTGTTGTCCAAAGCTGAAAAAAAAAATCAAATCTATGAGAGTCAAGATGAGAGTTAGTGTGACATTTGAGAATATGTCAAATTTCAATTAGAAACACTGTGCACTAATAATAGAACACACAACAAGCTGTAGAATTCCTTCAAGAGCTCCACACTCAAAGAAAGCAAAAGATGATATTAGAAAGACAAGAAATAAAGAAAAGACCAAAGTGGATGCCAGAAGAGACTCTGAAACTTGCTCTTCAATACAGAGTAAATAAAGTAAATACAGGAAATTATGAAGTAAAAGAGCTGAGGGGAAATTTTAAAAGGCAGCTCAAGAGGACAAAAAGAGTATTACTGTAACATGTAAGAAGATCTGGAGTTAGAAAACCATAAGAGAAGAATATAGTTAACATCTTTCAAACTGAAATAACTGAAGAAAATCAAGCTGCAAATTACAATTCTAAAGAGTTCTATGGACAAAGTGTTGCATAACACAGGAATCATTAAAAGACAGTAGAGGGAGTACATAGCCACCGCATCAAAAAGAACCAGTCATTCCAACATTTCAAGAAGCAGAATATAATTAAGAATCAATAAGGTTGAAAAAATAAGTCCCAGCAGCATGCAAGACATTATTGGAAAACAATGCTTCAGAAACTGAAAGAATAAGAATTGATGCAGAATTGAAAAATCTCCTTAGTCTGTGCCCAAAACTATTGAATTATGGGTCCCTAGCCAACTGTCTCGAAGAGATCCATATGTGTGTGTATTACAAATGTAAGTGATCCACAGAAGTGACTGAACAATCGTCATTAATATCACACACAAGTAAAATTTGGCTGAGAATAATTCAAAAAGTGCTCTCAGCTCTACATCCACATGGAGCTACTGAGTCTCAAGCCGAGTTCAGAAGAGGAAAGCCTATAGGTGATGTCATTGCCAATGTAAAACAGATCTTGGCTGAGTGCCGAGAATATTAGAAAGATGTTTACTTGTGTTTTATTGACTAAGCAGAGCATTGGACCACGTGGATTATAACAAACTGGATGACATTAACTCATACCTGTGGCCATAGAGTTGATTACGACTTATAGTGACCCTATTTTGCAGAACAGAACTGTTCCTGTGTTTTCTTGGAGATTTTAAATCTTTATAAGAGTAAACAGCCTCATCATTCACCTTCAGAGTAGCTGGTGATACCAAATGACCTTGTGGTTGGCAGCTGAATACATAACCTGCCATGCCACCAGAGCTAATGGATGACATTAGGAATGGAAAAATCTGGAATGCTTCACTGTACTCATGTGGAACCTGTATATGGCCCAAAGGCTGTCATTCAAGAGAGCAATGGAACACTGAGTGGTTTATAATCAGAAAGAGTATGCACAGAGATTCAGGGTTTCCACCATATTTACTCAATCGATATGCCCAGCAAATCATCTGAGAAGTTGAGACACATTGGAGGAAAGCTATTTAACAAACTGTGATCCGTAGATGACACAATTGTGCTTCTCAAAACATAGAGAACTTGAAGCACTTGCTGATGAAGATTGAAGACTGAGGCCTTCAGTTGGCTTACAGGTCAATGCACAGGAAATAGAACTCTGACAATGGGACCATTCGTGAACCTCCTGATATACAGGTGAAAGATGGAAGTTGGGAAGAAACCAACGTTCGTGGATGTAGTCATTAGAAGCAAAGCAATCAGAAGCAGTATTGTTCTTTATTTGGCAAATGATCTGCACAAAGCTTATTAGAAGTGTTAAGGAGCAGAGATGACACTTTGGGGACTGAAGTATGCTGGATCTAAACTACGGTGTTTTCAGTCTTATCATACACATGTAAAGCTGGGCAATAAGTAAGGAAAAGTATCAAAGAATTGATACCTTTGCGTTATAGCATTAGCAAAGAATATTGAAAGTACCACGGAGGAAAAACACACCTGTTTTAGAGTCAGAATGTTCCTTAGGATCAAGAATGGTGACATTCTGATCTCAGGTACTTTGGATATATTATTGGCAGGGAGCTGCCCCTGAGAAAATGACATCATCTTGGTAAAGCAGAGGGTAGTGAAAACAGACAAAGGCCCTTTTCAAGCTGGACTGGCACAGTGGGTGCAACATTGGCCCCAAACATAGCAACTGTGAGCACTGGGCAATGTTTGTCCCATTTTGGGTAGGTAGGGCCCCTATGATTTGGAGCCTAGCAACAACAAACCCCACATGCCTTTGCTATAATTTTAAGTTCGATGGATGTGTAATGCAATCAGTAACACTTGGGAAATGAGATAGGTTTATTGTGAGAACTAGGTCAACAGCAATCTATAGGCGGAGTTTAATCAGTTTGATGGAGGGCAAGGAGATAAATGGCTTTCCAAGGTCTGCCCCCTCTTCTCTTCCTCCCTGGTGATTAGACCAGTGTGCAAGTGCTGCTTGCGCTAGCTCTTTGTCTCATCAGTTTGCTGCCCTACCTGTGGGCCAACCCAATCCTTGGATCCCTTTGCTAGAGCTTGAAGCTCCTTTTATACCTGCTTGACCACACTGCTGGTGGGTACTTCCCTTGAACTGAAGGCTAGGAAATTCTGTTGCCTTGCATAAGTTGAATTTAAGGTCCTATCAGGACCTGCTTTGATAAGCTTCCATGCTACAGAATATTTCTCTTTTTTTTTTTTTTGGTGGGGGGGAGGCGGGATGCATCACTGCCTCTGGTGATCGTGGGCGCTACCCAGTGCTGCTCCTGAGAGCCGCCACTGGATATGAACCAAGTCCTGCAGGCTGCAGTCCCGCACTCAAACACTTACGCCACTGGGACTCCGATTGTTTCTGACCCACATTGCTGTCTGCTGCCTGTGGGCATGGGACCAGCAGCCCACATCAGTTGAAGGGACTTTCAGTATATTAGCTGTTATTATTCCTTTTTGATGTATAAAGATGGATTTGTTTCTTTAGAGAATCCTGCTTAACACAAGAAATAAGGAAGAAAATTCTTTGAAGCAGCGATTATTTAAAATAATAATAAATGAAAAGAACCTTTGGAATTAATAGAAAGGAAAAGACAAAAAAGAGGATCATTTTAAAAAGGAGGCAATTGATTAAAAAGTGTTGCTCTCATAGAAGAACGATAGAAGAGTGGTGTCCATGGTTCTTTAGAAAAACAGGAGAGAGAGGCGGCGATTTAGGGAATTGGCCCAATGTCTCATGATACATAGAAAAGACCTAGAGAACTCTTATAAATGTGTCATTGATGGTCTGGAGTGAGGCTACTCTAGAGGGAAACTCATTTTGCTTATAAGGTCCCCAATTGGTTGGAGGAGGGCCACCCATATTTTCCAGTACTATCTCTTTTACTACAGGTAGCTGTCTAGTCATAGGCACCTTGATGACACCACACGAGAAAGCAATAGGCACAAAAGATTCAATTACAATAACTATGTAGGCGTTTTACCACACATCTGGGTCATATAGTCATATGGTCATATAATCAATGGACACTTTTGACCTTGAATGATTCTGTAGCTTTAACTCTTACACTCACCTATTTGAGTGAAAAGTTAGCCATGGAAGGCAGAAAGAATCTGGTTTGGGGAAGGACCTTTGTGAGAGCAATGTGGTGACTTCAAAAAAGCAACAGCAAAGGGGCAGCAAAGAAAAGCCTGTGATCAAAAGGAAGAGGGAAAAAAAAAGGTGCTGCTACTCTCTGCCCTGAGTAAACAATTTACTGGATGAATTATGCTCAGACAATCCTAGCTTCATTATACATGCTCCATCCACCACAGGGAGATAAAGCATGTTGCTGAGGGTGCCAAGATATCAACAAGTACATAGGTTCATGAATTAATTCACTTTCTATTACAATAATGTGGCACTATTAATTAGAAATTAGAGGTGTATTTTGTTTTGAAATGTTAAAAAAAAACTCAAACCTTTTTCCTCCTCTCATAAATCTTTTTATGTTTCAGGGCTTCTGATTTAACATGAAATCTCTTCTTTTATACAGAATGCTTTAAAAACGCAGAAGGAATGCACACTTTCTCTGGCACATAGGAAGCTTGTCTAATAGAGCCAGTTCTTTGTTTATGGCCGGAAGGGTTATGGGGAGACTCTCGGTGGTTATGGGGAGACTCTCGGTGGCGGCAGCTAGCCAGGTCTGTTATGACAGGCAGTTAATTCAACTACAATCATGCTTCTTAGGGTCCAATGTATGAAAAATGCAACAAGTGGATGGGAATTTTCTCAAACTGATAAAGTGAGTCTACAAGACAAACTCAACAAGAAGCAAAGAGCACATCAGAACAATGAAAGGAAATGCTTGCTGTCTTAGGAAGTCCTAGGAAGAAGGTCTGTTTCTTCTCAGCATTTCCATTTACTGTGACCCTGGAAGGTCTAGCTAGACTAAGATGGGAAAAATAAACAGATATGGTCTGGATCGAAAAGAAAGAAGTGAAATTGTGTCGATATTCAGATGATGTATTTACTTATTGACAATGTACAAAATTCATTTTTTTCTAGTCCTTGTTTAGGCTTGCAATGCTTTTGTTAAAGTTTCAGGGTCCACTTTAGATTTTAAGCACAATATCAGTGAGTGACAGAAATGCCGCGCTTACATGTCTCTATCCCTTCTCCTGATTTGTAGTACAACAGTTATAGCTCTGCCACCTCTTATATCAGTCATAGCTAAAGGGGTTCAGCTAATAGAGCATTGAGCTGCTCACCAAAGGCCTGTAGCTGGAACTCCTCAGGAAGGTCTCCCAACAAGGGGCTGCACCTGCTTGGGAACGTTGTCAGCCACTGAGGTTACAGTGGAGGTCAACAAGTCAGTGGTGATGGTGCGGCAATGGCAAGGGCCTTCTTCATGTTACAAATTGTCGGATAGATTGTTGGATAAGCCATGATTGCCTTATATCATTTCATGTCTTTTTCTTTAATGAGAGAGAAAAAAGGCTAATACAGGCACTTGTGTACTTTGTGCTTATGAACTGCCTTGTGATTCATCATATTGCATTTATGAAAATACTATGTATGCTCATGCATGAGGCAAGTTTTCAGCACATTTTAAATGTCGTTTTTATCGCTGATATTTGGGTCGACTTAACTCACAGTATATACAGTATTAAAAATCCCTGCTATCCAACTACATGTTGTGCTAGCAACATATATCTGATAGGAAAAAGCACCCAGGTGAGGCACATTGCCTACTATGGTGTGATGGTTAGGTTTTTTTGCCAACTTGTTACAACTGGGAAAGTTGGGATGGAGTCAGTCACATCCTATCCCTTAAATCACCAAACAGTGCTGACAGATTCCAGTGCACCCCTCCATGAAGGTTCACCGTGTCCTCTCAGACGGAACCAAGCCTCTGCTTTCTACCTTCTGCTTCCTTGACTAGTGGGCCTGGTAGCTGTATGAGTTTGGGGTTGTTGTCCAGCCCAACATCCAACCAAGGAATATCCATTTGACTGGGCTGGGATTCTCTCTGCTGTGATGCATGCTGCTTTCTTGCCCTAAATTCCTTGATCTATATTATCTTCTCCCCTTAGATAATCTGGCTTTTCTTCTTCGGAAAACTTTGTCCAACACACACAGCTATATGCTAAATAGACTGGTCTATGATTGTCAGTATATTACCTAAGTGATGATGGAATTTGATAATTGTGCAATGATACAATTTGGCAATTATGCGATGATGTAAGTTGACAGTATACAGACATACCATATATATTTGAGAATATGCTGACCTGAGTATCAGTTGCATCACCTAATTTGACCCCAAAAACTGCATTAAAAATGTGCTGAAAAATTTGGCTTATGCACAAGTATATACAGTAATCATCTTCCATTTTATGGTCTGTGGCAGTCATGTGCTTATGTTAATTTCATGATTGAGATGTAGGGGTGGAGTCTAGCCTGTTAATCTGGAGATAACCATTGAGTAGCTAATGAGGTCACTGTGTGGACACGGCTTTCTCCTGAAACTTCTGGGAAATCTCGCAATATTTCCCTCATGAAGATGAGAAGCTATCTTCCCCAGTTGTTGGGAGTTAGTTTCAGAGACAATTAATCATGGACAAGACAAGATGGCTGTGTCTGAGAAACTGAAGAAGCTGGAGGAAAAGCCACACAGCTTTGCCCGATGGAGCCAGACCTCTGTAGCTGGAGAGGCCACATGGAGACCCCTGCCAGCAATGAGTTGCTTCTGCCACCACTGGATGCTGTTGATGGACCCTGAGCCCTGGAAGTGAGGAGCCCTGGGGAGACCCCTGCCAGCGCCGGGATTCTGCACCCACTAACCAGTGACTTCGTGAATCAGAAGGTGACATTATACACTGGTATCAGGCATATGGGTTAATATTGGACTTATGACTACTGGTATCAGGCATATGGGTTAATATTGGACTTATGACTTTGAACTGGACTGGGCTGGGATGCTTTCTCAGTGTTCCATTCCTTTTGTATATAAACTTTTTCTTTATATCCACATGCATGTCTATGAAATTTGTTTCTCTAGTCTACCCAGACTAACACATGGTCTAATATGGTCATCCTCCATTTTCACATAACACCATTTGCATACAAACCTGGTTTTTGGAATCTAATGAGTGAGAAGAGGCTGCTACCCCATAGTTTTATTTCTTCTACATTTTGCCTTATTATTTATCATTTCTATATCTCTGAAGCAAAGGTTTGTATCTCTACTTACCACACTACCCAACACCCTTCCTTTGAGACAGCTTTGTTATGACGCAGCATGAATACTGTCACTCTAAGTGATCCTTGCATATATACAGCTGCTAGTCCACACATAGGAGGGAATCGATCACTCCCTTCCTCAATCAAGTCATGCAGGGCCCAGCAGCGGCAGACTGTGTCTAGGACAGGTGGCAGCAGTTTGCAGCCTTGGCTGAGGTTTTAGAAGAAAGCATGGCAAGGCAGCAACCATGAGGGGCTCTCAGTGACCTCCGTCGTGTCATGTGTCCTGTGCTGAGACATCTCCTGACACCACATTGTGTAGAGAAGCAGAGCTTTCATTTCCCAGGCCCTGGGAAAGCATATTGTGCAAGTTATTGCAAAAGGCAGATGACAAGTGTCTTTGTGAAGGTAGAGATGCTGTGTGTGATGTATTTGCATTTGAAAAGGGTCTCCAACAACTGCAAGGCCTGTGACACCCAGTAATTGCATATTCAAGTTCTATAATTACTGAAATGTTGCTTGCAGAAAATAATTGGAGTCACCCTGTAGCATGGTAGCCGGACCAAAGCAGGACCAAAGTGTCTTCCAGGTGAATATTTTTTTTATGTTCAGTTCTCTACAGGAGTTGTCTGAGCTTCGAAAGAATAGAAAAGTAGCTAGCTAGGTTCATTGACTCAAGCCCTAGGCAAATTTTGTCTGGAGCAAAACGTGATTTTTAACAATCTCTTTAAGTTGGTCAGGAAAGATGATTAGAAATAGAGAGGAAAAGGAGAGCCATTTCTATGGATGTTTTTCCCGTCAATGTGACTGAGGCTCCGATGGTGGGGAGAAGAGGCGATTGTGGTAGATGCCACTTCCCAGCCAGCAGGCTTCCCTTCTGAGGGTCAGTTGGCAGGAATAACGTCATTTTGACAGAGAGAGAAAGCCCCAGAGAGATTTATTGGAAAAAGGTAGATTTGTGTTTCCCTCAAGCTCTGGCATTTATTACCCAGATTAATAATACCCAACTTTCATTCAGTTTCCATAAAATGGGGATAATCAACCCAATGGTGTAAAAAATATCAAATCTCATTTCCAGATGTTGTGCACAAATCATTTGGGGAACAGTAATTAATTAAGATTTGGGTAGTGATTTCCCAGTTTCTCAATCTTTGAAATATATATCCCAAATATCCTTAAAAGTGTGGAAGCTATTTCAATTCTTTGAGGTTGGTAATCTATGCAGAGGTGATAAGTAAAGGAAAATAATTTCATGAAGGCAATGATCCTTTTCCAAAACCATTGGTTGTCTGTTTTATTCTATGCTTGAATATATTTTGCTGTAAAGACAGTCAAGTAAAATTGAGCTCTCTATAAAGATGGCACCTGATCCAAGACCACATCATCTGTGCCCCTTTCTTTCTTTGGCAATCACTGTGGGTCATTCTTCAGCTGTGCCAATAAGAAAGTGTGGTCCATCTCTTCAGACGTATCCTGCACTCTGAAGGCTGACCCCATGGACGGAATTACCAACAAAGTCCTGGTAAGTTCCTTTTGAAAGGAATTTTGCTTCCATTGCCCCAACGGCCCTCTTGCAAGGATCCCTGGAGACACTGGCCTGTGAACCCAAAAGTCCCTGAGACACCACAGTGGCGTCTGCTTTGTGAGCACCTATCTGCCCTGAAGCTGCCTTCTCTGCCACTAACTCAGAGTAGCTGTGCTTCATGGGTTGTCGGTGGCTGTCTTTTCAGAGCTGGAGAGTGAGTGGGCCCTTCTAGCAGTCCTCTGAGTGGGGTAAAACCTTCACCCTGTTGGTGAACAGTTGTACCACTCAGGATCTCCTGACATCCAGATCTCTGCCTGAAATCACATCTTAGTGTCCTACATTTCCTGGTCTCTTCCTCCAAATCCTTTGCATTTCCCCTGGGGTCACATCCTCTGTCAGTCATTTCTGCACAAATCCCCATCACCAGAATGGTTTCTTGAATAAGCCTTCTAAGGTAACACTATAATTTACATTTTTATTTTATTTTCTCTCAAGGGACCCTCATGACCCTTCTCACAGGGACCAAAGAAAACTTGAGTAGACACGAAGTGAACATTGATAAGCAACCAAAAGAAGTGGTACAAAAAAAATGCATGACAAGATAATAAAACAATTTAGAGATTAAAGTGCCACACATCTACTATCTCTCTGACTTTTCAGAACCATTAACATATGTTACCAAAGACAACAAAGATAAGGATCAGAAACTAATCTGTAGAGAGCATTAACCTAACCTCTCATCCTTGTGTTCTGCAAAGTGGACAAAGAGAGGTTCCTATTTAGCTGTTTCAAATTCCCCTTCCATTATATATAGTTAAAGTTAAAAGATAGTTGCTGTGGATACAAAATGTAAATTACAAACAAGTCCAGATTAAGAAAACCTGATTTGAAAAATTGATGTAGATAACATGTCATTTCCATCCAAAAGGTCTAGGGAGGAATGCTCTGACATTGATCATTAATTTATTGCTGGTCTAATGGATACTGGTGAACAGTCATTTCACTCCGTGATGCTAAAGAGCATTGTCAAAGAATGTTTGTAAGACCATTATCCAACTTGAGTTAGAAAATTTTGTCACCTGGGAGATTCTTTATTTAAAATTTTTTTTCAAAAGAGAATTTTAAAGAAGTTATTTTAATTGCCAATATTGATTTTTCCTTATCTAAACTTTGACGTCTTTGATATTCACACTTAAAATTTATAAATTTCTGATGCATAGTTCTCTTGGAAAGAAATTTGGCATTGAGCTATTTTGTGATAACTTGAATTCTTATATCTCATTTTTCCATCTAAGCTATAAGTTTTTAATCACGCTCAATGTTTAGGTAGAACAATTGACACAATTTTACTATTTGATAAATGGTGTAACTGTCATTATGTCCAAGGACAAGTGATTCAGCAAAAGAATCTCTTGATACTGAATTTAGAGACGGAAACAGTATAGATTTCTGCAAACTTCTCAATTTTGAGAAATAGATATTCAGTTGACATTAAAAATAGATATTCTACCACATGAACAAATGTAGGACAACTATGTCTCATGAATGGCTTTGATTCCTAGCTTCATATAAAATTTGAATGATATTATCTTTTTGAATCTATAATCTTTTAAGTCTTGTGAAGTATTGAAGGGTGTACTATATATAATATTTTATTGGAGAATGTTGCATGGTTATATTAAAATGAAACAAACAAACTCTAATTCCCAGAAATAAAAGATCATTTTTTCCTGGAGTGTTATTCATTTTTGTGAACCCATGACTAAGCTTATAAGTAAAAGAAAACATTGAAGAACCAGGTCTTAATACATAAAGGAAACTAAAAACTGAAGAGATAACACGATCTAAGACTTTGACATCGGTGGGGAATCATGACCAAGCCTGATAACCAAAATCGTTTAGATTCGATGACTATTCCCTGATGCTCCTCTCACAAGGTGGTGCCTTTCCTGCAGATGTGAGATAAGCTCAGCACCTCTTCTAAAGAAGAGAACAAGGGGCAGTTGGTGTCAAGTCCTAGCAGGAATTGCACTTCCTTTGCTTTGGGTTTTAAGTGACTGATCCCGATGAGGTGAGGTACCAGCTTGTAAGAAAACACAAGCAGTCCATTGGCAAAGCCCATGTGAGTCAAGCAGTCCCCTAACCAACTGTGTGTGTCATTTTGAAACTAGTCTTTGAAGCTTCAGTCAAGTTTTCAGGTGATCTACCCCCTGTGTATGACCATCTAACTGAGTCCCTCCCAGGTCCCTGACCCTCACAGCTCTGTGAGATTAGAAGAGCTTATATTTCTAATTTTTATTTGCTTTTTGTGTTTATTTATTTATTAAATAATTTTACTGGGGGCTCATCACAATCCGTACATACATCCATTTTATACTAAGAACATTTGTATGTTTTTTGCCATCATCATTCTCAAAACATATCTTTCTACTTAAGTCCTTGACATTAACTCCTCATGTTTCCCCTCACTCTCTGCTCCCTTTCCCTCATGAACTATTGATAATTTATAAATTATTTTGTCATATCGTATACTGTTCAACGTCTCCCATCACTCACTTCTCTGTTGTCTGTCAGGGAGGTGGCTACATGTAGATCCTTCTAATTGGTTTCTACTCAACCTTCCCTTCACCTTCCTGGTATTGCTACTTTCACCACTGGTCCTGAAGAGATCATCTGTCCTGGATTCCCCATACTTATCTTTTTAAACTCTTGACATTTGTAGTTCCCGAATGGTACAAAACACGGCCAGCACTCTTTCCACCTGGAATTTTCCCTGCACTCATCTTTTGGCTCACCCTTTATCTCTCAGTTCTCCCACCGAATTGCCTTATGTCCCTTTCAGACTGTTCCTGGACCATCTGCAGTCACTTAGCTCACCTCTTATTTATAGTGAAATACAGGGGTCTGACAGAGCACAGTTCACCTCGCTTACTGCTTGAACCCAGTGCTTAGGGCGTGATTTCTGCATATGAGGTGCACACAAATGTTGTCAAATGAATCAAAGTGCTCATGTCTACAAACACATATATTATTACCTAAGCACTGCTTGCCAGTGTGTTATACTCTGGTGGCTTGTGTTGCTGTGATACTGGAGGCTAGGTAGCAGATATTTTGTAAATCAGAGGGTCACCCAAAATGAGCAGGCTTCAGCAAAGTTTCAGGACCAAGACCAGATGGTGACAAAGGAAAGGGCTGTTCACTTCTGAGGAGGTAGCCACTGAAAACCTTGGGGATAGAATTGAAACCCTGTCAGATACTGAAGGGCCAGTGAATGACAGGAAAGCATGGTTGCAGATAGTGCCAGGAGGTACACCCTCAGTTTGGAAGGCAATCCAGATACAACTAAGCTAGAACTGCCTTCTCTAAGCAGAAGAAATTATCATGATACGGATGGAGGAAGGCCTGTGACAGTAAAGCCTTCAGGACCTCAATTTGCTTATGGGGCACAACAAAAAATGAGAAGAAACAACGATGAACATCAATGCGTCATCAGAATAGGGAATGTACTAAGTGTGAATCTTTGAAAATTGGAAGTTGTTAAAAGTTAAATGGACAATGGATGTTCTAGGCATTAGTGAACTGAAATGAACTGATATCAAGTGTTTTGAATCAAAATGTTGCATGCTATACTGGCTGAAAATGACAGATTCAAAAGGAATGGTGACATATTCATTGTCAGAAGAGACTATTTCAAGATCTATCTTGAGCTACAATGCTATCTGTGAAAAGACAACATATATCTGTATATGAGGAAATCCACTCAATATCACTCAAATATCACTCAAATTTATGTGATGGAAAAATTGAAGAATTCTATCAATATCTTTAGTCTGAAATCTGCCCAACATGCTGTCAAGATGCAGTGGCAAATTTTTGGTGACTGCCATGCAGAAGTTGGAAGCAAAGAGGGAGGAACCATAGTTGGGAGATAATAACCATATTATCTCTATGGTAGAAATGAGGCTGGGGTCACAATGTCTAGTTTTTCAAGACAACAATTTCTTCATAACAAATACCATTTCTTGCAACAATGCAAATGGCGATCATATAAATGGACTTTTCCAGAAAGAATACACAAGTTGACTAAATCGGTGGGAAGAAATAATGGAAAAGCTCAATATTAGCAGCTGAAACCATGCCAGGACCTGATTGTGGAACAGATCATCAATCATTATATTTAAGTTCAGGTTGAAGCTTAAGATTTTTTTTTTTAACCCAGGAGACCTTGAGTCACCCTCCCTGAATTTGGAGAACATCTCAAGAACAGATTTGTTGCACTCAACACTGATGACAGAAGGCTTGATGGAACAGTAGATGGTATTGAGAACAGCATTCATAAATATCGAATGGGGATCAGACATACAGGAAAGAAAGAAAAGATCAATGGAGGTGTCAGAAGATACTCTGAAACAAGCTCTTAATTATAGGCTAACTGAGGTAAATGGAAGAAATGATGAAGTTAAAGAGCCACACAGAAAATTTCAATGGACAGCTCAAGAAAACAAGCTACAATATCGTAGTGAAATATGCAAAGAAACCCATAAAGGAACAGCACACTGAGCATATCTTAAATGGAAAGCATAAAGAAAAACTGCACTCTGGTATTACTGTCTTGGAAACCCACAAGACAATTCTGCTCTGTACTACAGCATCACTATGATTCGGCAGTCTAAGAACTCATAGCACGAGATCTCTTTAAAGTCTTGAACAGCACAGATGGGACTTTGAGGATTAAAGTGAGCCTGATTCCAGCCACACTGTTTTCAATAGCGTCATATGCATCTGAAAGTTGGACTTGGAATAAGGAAGACTATGGCAGTCATGAGTTAATTTCATGATTGGGAGTCTAAGGGTGGAGTCTAGCCTGTCAATCTGGAGATGCCCGATGGGACTTCTGTGTGGGCATGGCTTTCTCCTGAGAGTTCTGGGAAGTCTCATATTTCCAAATTGGAGGAGAGAGACCTGACTGAGTCTCCTGAAGACAGTCTACCGACAAGACAAGATTGCAACATGCTAGGAACTGGAGGAGTCAGAGGAGAAGCCACATGGAACCAGACATCTGGGGCAGGAGAAGCCACAGAGAGATCCCTGCCCATGTTGAAATGCCTCTACTGCCAATGGATATGGCTGATGGACCCTGAGCCCTAGAAATGAGGACCCATGGGGAGACCCCTGCCAGCACCTGGATGCTTCTACTGCATGTGCTTCGTGAGTCGAAAGGAGACTTTATAGACTAGTAGTGGACATGTGGGCTACTATCGGACTTATGACCTTGCACTGGACTGGATTGGAATGCTTTCTAAATGTTCCATGCTCTTGTATATAAACCTTTCCCTTATATTAAAGTGACTAGATTTCAACATTGGTAAAGCGGGACACCATTGACCGGGGTGGGGGGCAAGGGGAGGAGAGGAGGTATGTTTCCTTCCTGTTCTCTGGCCGTTCCCTGGCTTGTCATGCCTTCTTTCCAAAAATCGGGACTTTTTAAAAATGCCACGGGACGAGGGAAAAATTGTTTCAAATCGGGACTGTCCCTCCAAGAGTGGGACATCTGCTCACTTTATTTTATATCCATATATGTGTCATGAATTTGTTTCTCTAGTCTACCCAGACTAACACAAAGACCAAAGGATAATTGATTTGTTTGACTTATAGGACAGACAAAGAATGTTTAAAATACTGTGGACTGCCAAAAGAGCTAACACATCTGTGTTGGAAAAATGTATAGACAGCATGCTCCTTAGAAGCTAGGATGGTGAAACTTCATCTGATGTACTTTGGACCTGTTACAAAGAAAGCTCAAAAGGACATCATGCTCGGTAAAGTGCAGGGGCAGCAAGAGTAAAGCAAATCCTAGACAAGATGCTTGGACACCGTGACTGCAGTCATAAGCTAGAACAGAAGAACAACGATGAGGATGGGCAGAACCAGGCAGGATTTTGTTCTGTGGTACACTGTGTCCTTATGAGTTGTGACAAACCGTACTCCAGAGTACCTATCAACAAGAAACATGTGAGGCACCATGAAAATAAAATTTTCTCAAAGCTGTATATTTAATTGTGCACAAACTTACAGACATAAATTGTCCACAAACCATATTACAGCTACGGATGCACTCAGATGCTACCGGTGCTTGTTTCAATAAATATGAAATAATTAGCATTGATCGGGAATGGGAGAAATGAATGTGTGAATAATTCGGCAGTGTTATCTATGCCAATATTTATATGTTGTTTTGCCAACTTATCCCCATGAAATGATTAAAATAATACAGCTATTTAAATAATCCCTGCGTGTATTTTATTAAGTCAGGAAAGCAGGTGGAAAATGCTATTAAATAGACTTTAATCTGCTCATGCGTTGCGGTAGCCTCAAGGATAAGACAATAATTGTGCCTTATAATTTCACTGGTCTTTCACATTTATACCGTTATTATGCCAAGTCCTTTTCGATCGTCTCTATAATGTGTTTGCTGGGACAAGCCTCCTTTTTCAATTGGGGTTTTTGCAAGGTCTTTACTAGCTGCCAGGAAACATATTTTCACGCATGCAGACCTTTTACTTCTTAAAGCACGTATGAGTCTACTGCTCCTGCTGGGTCTGATGACTTATGGATATGATTCTGACAGATGGCTATATTGTATTTATGTTTGAAAGTGATTTAGCAGTTAGAATAATTATGTTCACATAATTGCGAGTCATGTCTGTTTAATAAAGCTCCGCTTTGAAATTTCGCTGTATGAGCTTCCCCTCCAAGTGTGTGTCCCAGCACGGAGCCATTAGCCGACCACAGCACACACGGCTTCCTTCATCAGGTGGTGTTCCTACAGGGTTTTGCGAATGAACCAGCTTGCACGCGGCAAGGAGATTTTGCTGGAGGCCTTGTACCTGACTCTAGGAGAATGTAGGACACACCCCAGGAAGACTTCCCCGCTGCACTCAATCAGGGGCTCTCTGTGTTGCATACGGATGTGGCAGGTTTGTTTGTTTGCTTTATCAGCCTATGCTACTTTCAATCATGAGAACCAAAGACATAAGCAGGAACCCTGGTGGTATGATGGCTATGTGTTGGGCTGCTAACCACAAGATCAGTGGTTCAAAACCATCAGCTGCTTGGCAGGAGAAAGGTGAGGCTTTCTGTTCCTAGAAAGAGTTGCAGGGACAGCTCTACCCTGTCCTACAGCGTCATTGTGATTCAGCATCCACTTGGTGGTAGTGAACTTGAAATAGATGATAGCTCTATAGATGATAGACATAGACATACAGATAGATGGATAGATAGATAAATGAGAGAGAGAGAGAGAGAGAGAGAGAGAGAGAGATTATCTAGAGAACCTTAGAGTGGAGTGTTTTCTGGAGCTGAAACATACAGAAAAGCACCCTCTTACAGCAGGTATACCTGACATCATAGGTTTTTTGCTTTCTTGCCTGTTGAATATATGGGCATTGATTATGAACTCAAGTAAAAAAATATCTTTGACAAACACATTCTGGGGAGCCTTTTTCACGATGTGGCTAATTGTTCAATTGTGAGGATGCTTGCTTTCTTGGTGTTGCAGTGATGTCCATACTGAAGGCATGAGTCTGTTCTTCATCGGCATGTGTTTTAAAACTCTCTTGGCAATCAATGTTGTTAGGGTTTGTCCTCTGGCCTTGATAATCCATTCTTTTTCAAGTCCATCTTCTCGCAGGACACAGACCTCAGAAGTCTGGCAGTAGGACACAATCCTGGAGCACACCTTCCCCCATTTTAAGCTGCACCATATAGCCATCCCCCTGTTCAATTCTAGCAGCAGTCTCTTCATCTATGGACAGGTTTGCTAGGAGCACAATGGAATGCTCTGGGATTCTTATTGTTTGCATAATTGCTATCATCCATTACAGTGGAATACCTGTGCCTTACAAATAAAATACAAGTAGACCTCTTTCTGAGGGTCTTTGTCAGCTTAACTCTTCCTGTTATGACTCATTTTGCACCCTCATTTGAAACAAGTTTGGATTTCTGGAAGTTCTCTGTACATGTATGGCTGCAACTGATTTCAAGCATGAATCTAGTTATTGGTGCTTAAAACTTGAAAATCAGAAATAGCAGACAAGACAAAATTTGATCATATGAAAATATCTCCTTTTTTGGTAGAAAAAGACCCCCAAATATGGGAATCAAAAGATTTCTGACCAGAAAACAGACAAATGTAAAAAAAGACAGACTACCACTGAGCCCAGCCCTGCCCCCTGGTTTTCTGAGAGGTTCTCTATTACCGAGAGAAGAAAGCCTCAGGTGGGTGGTTCCACATTGCTGTCCTTGCAGCTAGTCCAATGCACAAGGCTGCGGCTCTCTCTCTTTTTAACATCATGGATGGCGACCATACACCTGGAGCCAGGGGGCCCTGTGGGATAAGCACTGGCCCGTTAGCACCATGTGTGTCTGTAATACCCAGCACAGACCTCTAGGGAGAAATCTTTGTCCCATCAATGTTTCCTCTCTGGGTATCCCTGCACTGAGTGTTATGAGTCAAAATGGACTCCTTGGCAGTAGGTATTCTGCAGGAAGTTGACAGGAGAGAGTAAGGAGCTTGGAAGTGGGCTACATCTGCGGAGAGAGATGATGATGGAGGAACTCAGTCACTTTGACCAAGAACAAGACTTCATTTGCTCAGACGCAAGTCCAAGATGGAGCTGTGGAAAAATAAAACAAGTCCATGAAACACACAGTTGACTTTAGATTCACAGTTCAGGGCATGTGGTTTGTGCTGCACAGAGACTTTTAACATGTATATTAGAGAAAACATTCTGAGCACGTAGTTTGCAGGAGCCTACGGATCGCAAGAAAAGCCCGCCATCCATTTTCAAAGCCCAACCATGTGAGGGTTTTCTTTATCCATCTGGGTCTTTTTAAAGCTCTATGTCTCAGCCAATGCAAGCAGGCCATGGTGACCACATACTAACGGTCAACCTCCTTCAGATGACGTGCCTTTTTCTCTGTCTTGTTTTTGTCCTATTGAGGACTTAGTAAATGTTCTCTTTAAACAAGTATGCAGATCTGGCATTTCTTTTTTGTGTCCTGAAACAAGCATGAGAAATAAGTCATTTGTTGTTTTCCCAAACAAGGAAACAAGATTCTTCTCTTCATTGGTTTAAACATTAAGTAATGAATATTTTACCGAACATGAATAAAACTTCCTAAAGGTTGTATAATCATGTTTTCAGTGGTGTTGGTGACCCTGGAGTTGGTTCTGACTAATGACAGCCCTATAGAACCAAGGAAAAGTGCTCCGTAAGTGGGTCTTAGTCTGTAAGTCTTTATGGCAGCAGTTCTCAACCTTCCGAATGCCAAGCCCCTTTAATACAGTCATTCATGTGTGGTGAATCACCAACCATAAAATTATTTTCATTGCTGCTTCATAACTGTCATTTTGCTACTGTTATGAATTGGGTGACCCTTGTGAAAGGGTCTTTGACCGCCAAAGTGGTCCAGACCCCCAGGTTGAGAACCCAGGTTGGATCCCTCAGTCTTATTCTTTCCTTGCAGAGCAGCTGCTCGGTTCGAGTCATTGACCTTGTGATGGCGGCCGAATACTTAGCCCAGTTTCCCACCAGGGCACTTAAGTTGCTTCTGAGTTCAGTGATTTAAAATTATGTTTGACAAGAGGTTGGCCAGAAATGAAAATGCCATTAAGATGAAGGAAGTCTCTACACAAGAGTTTACATTCCGATCACTGGGTCTAGACAAGATTACCGCTACAAAAAAGAGCCATCAATCCATTTTTGACTTTCCACATAGATTTGGCCTCCACTGAGTTATTTCTGACCATTAACTGACAATGTGGATAGCTTTGTCTTCAGGCAGAGCGTATTTCAAAGTGAACAGTACCACCCCTCCAGCCAGCCCACGGTGGGCAGTGTAGTCTCAAGGAGCTCTCTTGGCAGTGCCCGGGATGGGATTTATATAGAAGAGTCCACATGAACCTGAGTTGTACCTTGACTGCTTTGGTGGGAAGCCCCTGAAACATTCTTCTCTCTTTTGTATCTTCTATCTTGTTTTCTTGTTTGTTTACTTAACAAGCTTTTCTATCTAAAACAGCATAATCATAGAATAGCATGAGACCCAAGGTCCCATATACAATTTAAGGAGAGCACCCGCAAAAACAAGGCAAACACATTATCTAGATGGGAGAGTCCATTAGCTGGAGGTTATAATGGCATCCAAGAATTCATAGGCACACCAATATTTAAACAAGGCAGGGTATACAAAAGAACGTTCACACATTCATGCCTGGAGGTAGATTAATACATGACAGCCATAGACAGGGCTGCAGGCATGGGAAGAGGACCATAACTGTGACACAGACATCATGTGAAACAAATGAGCTTACAAGGTTGGTCCAAGACCTTCTGGCCCGGGCAATCAGGGTCTGATAGATGGAGCATGAGTCAGGACTCTGAGGCCCCACAGGCCCCCTACGCCAGTTCCTCATCGAGAACACACCACTTTCTAATGCACTCTTCCTAGGGGAAGCACTATTTATGCACTGGTCAAGGGTCAGAAAGAATTCAGTGTAGGCTTAATCCACCCGGGGGCTCTGCAAATAGATTTGGGGCTTTCACTGTCCTCCATAGCCTTCTGCAAATCTGGTGCTGAGAATTTAAGCTCAAATGTGTGTCCCCAAAATGGTCCCTTTCCTGGTTCTGGAGTCCTACCTGGCACTGAGACAAGTTGACCAGAAGCCAGTCATGATTGGGATGCGGTTTTCTTAGACCCCCCATCCTAGTTTAGTGACTTTTGGGGGGAGAGGGACCAGAGGAAGGGTAAGTCTCTGTTCACCCTGTGGCCCCAGGAGGATGGTCACCATCACCTGGATCAATCGACTCTGTCTTTGCCTTTTATAGGCATGTCTCTATAGATTGCCCGGTGCTTGTGAGTTAGGTTACTATGGCCACATCAGCATTTTGAAACCCCCAGCTGCTTCCTGTGAGAAACAGAGACAGCCACCAACACTCACCAGGTGGTTAGTTCTACTCTGTCCCAAAAGATCACTGTGAGTTGGCCTTGGCTCAAAGGCAGTGAGTGTAGTTTAGTTTAATTTTCTCCTCTAGACTATATCTACAACCAGCATATCTAAAGATCATCTGTTCGCCCACAACCTCATTTAACAGCCATGTAACCAGCCATGGGAAACTAAATGTCATGAGCGCAGGCAGTGGTGGCTCCTGTGAGTCATTGCCTAACACGAGGGCAGTGCTCACCACCAATAGGCTGCTGCTCACCTTGTGGGCGAAGTGTGCTTGATTGAGGGTTTCCTGGATCCTTCCAGATGACTGATGGCTACCAAAGACAACACAGGCTTCATTGTTATGGGCTTGCCCACCCACCTCTCCTCTTCAAACTCACTGCTTTGACCTTCCCTTGTGTGTCCAAATGTATTGTTTCCTTCAGTTGTTTGGAAGTCCTCTGTCATCATCCTGAAAGCGCTCTTTGGTGGCACCCTCCCCTGCACTCATTACACCGAGGAAATGGTGAAGCAAGTGGTCTTAGGTCACTTCCTTTCTGGCTGCCACAATCGATGAGCAAGTAGGAATTTCCCGTTCTCGTTCTCTTGACGTGGAGTAGAATTGTCACAAAATAGCTGTTGTAGTTGACACAGCAAGCACACGTGGTTCTGAATGTTCTCCTCCAAGTCCTGCAGGGGTAGACTTACAGACCTTCCAGGAAGCAGTGGTGTGGTTGACTCACAGGATTTGCTCCATTCAACCTCACTCAACAATGACACACATGAGTTTGGTGTGTGTGTGTGTGTGTGTGTGTGTGTGTAAAGCTGAGGATCCTAGTGGCTCCTAAAGAGTTCTGATTGTTCCACATCCTTTCAGACATATGATAGAACATCAATTGTAGTGATTACCAGTTTTGTGGGTGTGAAATATCTTCTGCTGAGTCTAAATTTGCATTTCTCTGATTGCTAAAGATGATGGATCATTTCATTTGCTTATAGACCAGCAGTTCTCTACCCGAAGACAGGTGCTGCTCAATTCATAACATTAACAAAAGTTATGATGTAGCAATGAAAATAATTTTCTGGTTGGGGGAGTCACCACAACATGAGGAACTATATGAAAGGGTCGCAGCATTAGGAAAGTTGAGAACCACTGTTTGAGACTGTTCTGATTTCCTGGCCTAGAAAGTTCATGTCTTTTGCCCAAAACCTACCTCTGGGTGGTCCATATCTTTGTATTATATACACATTGGTGTTATTCGTCAACTGGATGGCAGTAGGATTTTGAGTTTAGGGCAAAAGTCATATGAATATTTTGATGCTGTGACTTCATCAAGTCTATAGAGGGCAAATCTCCTTCACAAGGGTGTGAACTTTCTTTTCTTGGATTCATGGTGTCATTTCAATGTGTTTCAATTTATCATGCTGTTCCTATGCATTTCAACTTGTTTCAGAAATACCTACTCAAGATATTGTCCCAAATTGTCTCTTAAATATTTTACATTTTGGGCATTTTTACTTCAATTTTTAATAAATCTAGAAATGATTTTGCTTCTATAATTTCAGAGATTCAATTTGTTTTCTATATGATACTTTAATAGCAAGAATATTCTATTGGAAACCTATGCTTTTCTGCATTCATATGCAGTGACATACATATCTGTTAGATATTATTTTCAAATATATTGTGACTGGTGCTTTTCATGAGTTCATCCCTCCATTTTATTCCTGAATTTATTCTACCCTTGCCTCAATACTATGCTGCTTCAAGTACTATACCTTTAGATAGATAAACTAAATTATGAAAATATATTTGCACTTACCTTATATGCATTTATGTTGTATACACATGCAAAGTAAACAAATGCATATATTAATTAAAATAGTTTTATGTATTATTTTGAACAATAGCACTATTTTCACCATTTGATTTCTTTACCTTTTATGTCTTTTTTTTCAATTCCCTTGATAACAACTTGTGCTAGACCAGGTTGACTAGAGAAATCCAGGGACACTCACGATATGTAAGAGAGAGATTTATACCAAAAGTAATTGGATATCAGGAAAGCACCCCAGTCCAGTCCAACTAGAGTCCAAAAGTCTGACACTAGTCCATAAGCCCCTATTCAGACTCCCGAAGCCACATGCAGTGATGGAGAATGCAGGAACAGTACAGGCTGGAGGGTGGGCAGTCCTGGAGATCCAGTGGCCAGGGAGACTCTTCAGGACTCTTGCAAAAACACAGCATGGCTTGTCAGCAGGAAGACAAAGGCAGAGAGAGTTTCCAGAATCCTCATGAGAAGGCCACACCCAGAAGGAGGCACCATCAGGCTATAAGACCAGAGTGACAGGCTAGGCTCTACCCCTACAATTTAGTTATCAAGTGGACACGAAACTATGTGACTACCACACAACTGGTCTCAGTTCTATAACCATGTATTTCCCTGTTCGTTAGACTCATATAGACAGAGGTGTTCATTTGCTGGATTGGGGTCCCTCAGTTCTACCGTCACATGGCTGAAAGAATTCACATGGCAGAAGCATGTTTATGAGCCAAGTGACTTTTATGAGGAAGAGGGAAGTTTCAGGCTTCCCAGTCTGAGAGGAACTTGTTGCTTTAGGAAGGTGGACAAGGCTGTGCCAAAATCGTCCAGGGGCTCTTGGCTGGTAAACCTCATGGAACATAAACAGGGATAGGAGCAGGCAATCACATGTGCAGCATTGGGAGATCGTGGACCCCAGAGAGAGGGTGCTGGTCTATGTGCCCTATTCACATTCCCTCCAGCCCCACTTACTGGGGAAGTCATTGTTGAGGTCATTGGCCGACCCGACTGGCTGAGTTTAGACTCACCAGTGTGATGTCATGTAGCTGGGCCTAGTTTGTATGCCCACGTAGACTTCCCACCTGAGCCTAGTGGTGTGGAGTCTGGACATACCTCAGGCTATATCTTTCCAGGGATATTTAATGGATGCCTGATTTCTTTGCAGCCCCTTGTGTCAGCCATCTAGGCAGGCAATGGTGAGAGAACCCCCATTGATCCGAATTCCAGTTACCTAACAGAAGCTTGGTTTGTGTGTAGGTGAATGGATCACAGAGACTAAGTTCAGAAATGTTGTGATTGCATGAGCAAAGAAATCCCGTTTTTTATCAGAATGTGCGTCTTTTGGTTTTTCAACTTAATGGGGGTGAATTTAAATTCCTTGAATATGTGTACCATCAAACACACGTGCATACTCATGAACATTTTCTTCTGATTAAAGACCAGATTGTGCTCATACAATGCTCCCCCCAGCGTCCCCTCCCCGCCCCCAACCTCTGCCAGTACCCAGTCACCCAATTGGGTATATTTTAGCCCTGTGAGTGATTGGTTCAGTCCAACTTCCAGCTCTCAGACCTCACCAATTTGTCTTCCCTGTATTTTGATATATTTTGATTTATCCTTTTAAGTCCTTTTCCCATAAGGTATGAGAAAACAAGCTGAAAAGCAACAGCACAGACTATCAAACTAAGAGAGGTGAATGGATCCCTCAGTTTGCAGGCAGTCCTTGAGCAGCACTGTGATTCCATGGTGATTGAATTCATTGCGCCCTAAGTATCACCTCACAGGGTACTCCGGACCCTCTGGCCCCTGGGCGCCAGGCCCCATGGTCTAGGTGGCAGCACCACTGAGTCCCTGACATTCCGACTGCCTGTGAGTAGGACTCTGCATGATTTGACAAGCACGCCTGCTCCTGTGGTCATTCTGAAAGGACCCGACGGTGAGTGATTGGCTTTCATGTAGGTATCTGGGTTTTGTAGGAATAAACTTCATGTAACAGAGAAAATGCTATTTTACAGGTAAACAAAACCAACTTATTGTCATTGTCCCTTCACAATGAAAGTGACAATTGTTGAGTACAGAACGAATGTGGGGAACGCAGGAGAGCATCAAGTTCGTTGAGAAAGAGTGCCACCCTTTGTCCAGGAGAGACTACTCTGAACATATCTTTGGTCATCCAAGAATATAATAAAAAATGAATTATAGTTGTCTTGAATCATGCAGATATTGTATTTTGTAGATCATTTTCATTATCTTAGTGAATGCTGGGAATGAACTTGACAGTGGCCAGAATGTATCTCCCCCATATCCAGGGAGTTGAGATAAGAGATTAAGCCAGCTGTGCTGTGTCCACTTCCACTTGCAGTGACCCCTCTGTGTCCTTGTAGAATGGTACTCCAAGGGATGTTCAATGGCTCATTTTTCATCATCTGGTCATCATCAGGCTTTTCTTCAGAATCCCTTGGGTGAACGTAAATCCCCATCCTTTCAATTTGAGCCAGGAGGAGTAATCATTGGCTAGGATGCAAAATAAAAAAAAATCTTTGGCCATTTAAAGTTAAGCAAAATAATTTACTTTTGATCCAGCCTCAAAAATAATTAATCAACATTCTACCACATGGTGTCTGGCAATGTGAGCTTATTTGGAAATGGAGTTTTGCAGAAATAATCAAGTTAGTTAAGGTTAGACTAAATCCAAGTGGCCCTCATTTAATGACGGATGTTCTCTGGAAAGAGGAAACAGAGACACAAAGTGAGGACAGGCAAAGACAGAGGTGGAGTGGGAGTGATGCAGCCACAAGCTGAGGAATGCCAAGACAGCTGGTCACCACTGGAGGCTGGAAAAGGGAAAAGGGTGGGGTCTTTCTGTAGCATCTTCAAAGAGAACAAGACTTAGACCTTCTTGCTTCTGGAGCTCTGAGAGAATAAGTTTCCATTGCAAGCCTATCAAATTATGGTAATTTGTGACAGTAGCTTTGAAGAAGCCAAGGTGATACTTTGGCTGCAAACTGAGCAGATCAGCAATTTGAAAACCCCAGTACTCTTCAGGAGAAAGATGGGAATTTTCATGTCCATTAAGACTTAGAAGCTCCAAAACTCACAGAGGACCATCTACTCTGTTCTGCAGTCCACGAGGACTCAGAATCGATTCCAGAGAAGCTCGAGTGAATGAGCCTACAGGGATTGGTCATGACTTTGTTCTGATTTTCTACTTGGTTTACGCTAAAAGAAGATGAACATCTTTAAACTTAATCAGGTGATGTTCAGGAAGCAAGCAAGCCCAAACACTCTTTGTGTTCCTATGAAGGTGAGCGGGGGTGACCAGGCCACTTTTTCTTCTAGCCCATCCCCAAGGCACCAGCACAATCCTATAAGGAAAAACTCAGTATCCAGTGCCAATGCTGGAATATCCTCGAAAACTTTTGTCTGCTACCACTTGTACAGACAGTAAGAATCACGGTATGCTTCCAGGTGGCAAAATTTATTCAATAATCTGATGTCATCTCACCAGCACAACCTTTCAGAACCTGACCCAGACACCAGAAACCTCTCGCTGAGACCCATTTTGTGAGGAACTCAATGGGCTAGTTTCCTGAGAAAAATATTTACCTAATAAATAAGCATAATGTTCCTTCCCATCAAAACTTTGAAAAACCGGAGGAACACTTTTATGCAGACAGATGAAGGTTGAATCTTAGGTGGGTTTCGCCATCATCCTCATCTGCAGACTAATAAGTAATTTGCTCCCATAAAAGGCAAGGACATACATCACAGGAAAGGGTTGTGTGATAGGTAATACAGCAATGAGGGGATGATTTAGAGACATACACATAATAGGAAAGAGAGGTATTGGAGTTCTCATGTAACAAGGGCAGACCCCAGACTCATGGATGTGACTGAACAGGTTTGACTTGTTCTCTGACACTTAGCAGAGAACACTTACAGTAGGGTGTGAAACTTGCCTACCAGGTCCAGACTGGCAGGCTGAAACCTTCAGGAAGAATAACTCAGCACAAAGTGTGTCAAATAGTTACTAGTATTTGCTTAATACTTTGGAGAAGATATAATCATGGAAAGATCTTATATTCCTCTGACAAGTACCAAAGTCAGGTGTACTGAAGGTGCAGTGGGTTAAGTGCTTGGCTGCTAACTGAAAGATCAGTAGTTTAAACCCTCAGCCACTACTTATCAGAAGAGGCCAGCTTCTGATACACACATCACACATTCAATAGGCAGTTGTACAGCAATAATTATTATTTATTATAATAAGGATATAGAGAGCATGAGAGAGAGAGAGAGAGAGAGAGAGAGAGAGAGAGAGAGAGAGAGAGAAACAATGAGAGTAAGGCATATATCACATCATGGTAGCAAGCTCACCTCCGCCTCACTTGGTGGTCTGCATGGAGAGATAGAGAGAGGCAGGAGAGGGGTTACATGATGACGGAGAGGGGCTGAGAGCGTCCCACGCTCAGGGGCAGAAGGGAGGCAGAAGCGAGGCAGGCAGGAATGAGGCAGGAGCAACGCAAGAGAGAGCAAACATTAATTTCCCCTCTTTAAATAACCTTATGGGGGACATATGGGCCCTATCATCACTGGTCAGGACATGTAGCAAGAGGGGACTGTCATAAGGGTTCTATGGTGACAATGGCTTAGGGATGACTGAGGTGAGAGGGATGTGATAGAGAAAGACCGTGGACTCCTGGGGGGCAGATAAGTAGGTCTGTCTTGTTATGAGTCATTAACAATGGCTCTTGAATTCCCCCGACAGGCCTCCAGGGAAGCAAACTGTCATCCTAACTTGAGTCACGCAAAGCCTCATATAACTGGGAGCCTCAGGGAGAACAGCTAACTTAACTTGCACACTAAATGTTGGTAAATAGCTTGCTTAATATTTTAAAGTCTATGCTGTGGAAAATCCTGTCTTCATCCCACAACTACTCAGCAGAGTGTGGCGGTCGTGGGCTTCCTTAAAGGTGACAGCCTCGACCACACTACAGAGCAGTTCAATTCTATCTCTGAGAATCTCTGTGAGTCAAAACCAACTCAAAGGTAGTGGTTTGAATCATGTGGTTTTTTATTTTGTTTTGTTTTTTACTACCATAAACAAGATTAGCTGGTGAACAAACATGGGAGACCCCAAATATCAAAGAATACTAAAAATTTTCAAAAAATGTCAACTCTTTTTTTCTAATACTGTGAACAATCTTGAAAAATTTAAGTATGTCAGAAAGAAAAAGAAAATCAAAGAATGGGGCTTACCCCCCTCCCCCCATGGCGAAGTGGTTGTGCGCGGGACTGCGGCCCATTGGGATGGAGGTTCAATTCCAGCTCCACGGAGCAAAGGCTGGGCCTCCTACTCCCACCACCTGACGGCAGTGATGCCCCCCCCCAAAAAAAAAGAAAATCAAAGAATGATTTGGGAAAGGTTGATTAATTTTTGTCTCTCTTTGGATTACAAAATAAACTATTAAGAGTTAACTTACCTGTGAAAAGCTTGACTACTGTCAAAAAAATTAAGCCCAAGTTACTCAAATTAGCTTAAGTTTTCAATTTCAGCTTGGCATTGGACAGACAAAGCTTTGGCTTAAAATATTATTAGCAATGATGTGGGTTTCTAAATCATAGTTCTTAGTACTTATGCAAGAGTTGATACTGAACAGAATTTCTTAAACCTGTTATCAATGGTGCGGACTTTTATTTTTCTCTATTATAAAAGTCAGAGATATAAATATCTCACTTTACTAGTTAATTATACCTACCCACTGCCATGCAGTCAATTTTGACTCATAGTGACCCTGTTGGACTGAGTAGATCCTCCCCAGGGTTTCTGAGAGTCTAAATCCTTCTGGAGGCAGAAAGCCTCATCTTTGTCCTGAGGAGCAGCTGATGGCATTGGACAGCCAACATTGCTCTTAGCTGTCCACGGCATATCCCTTGTACCACCAAGAACACTCTGCGAGATGTGTGAATTAGAGGGATTGAACGATCTATAATGGGATGGGAGATGTTGCTTAATTCAAGACATAAGCATTATACATATAGGTTCAAAATGTATCTTGTTACTTTTGCACATAGTTTGTAATATACATTTTACATGAGTGAATGTGCAATGAAGGAATATGGATACATGAACATCTAGAACAGTGATCCTCAACCTTCCTAATGTCGTGACCCTTGAATATAGTTCCTCTTGTTGTGGTGAATCCCAACCATAAGTTATTTTTGTTGCTATTTCATCACTAATTTTTCTACTCTTATGAATCAGGTGAGCTCTGTGAAATGCTTGTGTGACTACCGCCCCCCACCCCACCATCAAAAGGTCACAACCCACAGTTTGAGGACCACTGATATAGAAGTAAATTCTCTATCCATGACGTAGTTCCAGAGAGGGTTACTTTTCAAACTTAAATTATTTTTTAAAATTCTGTCACTTAGGTTGTACTATTGAAATCATAAAGATACCAATGGAATGGTTTCTCCTATTGGATTCTTTCCTTTTCCCTTATCCACCCCTAAATTCCTCTATAATGTATCTTCCTCTATGGTCTCAAAGAGTTCTTTCATTTCTTCCTGATGCCATTACTCTCTACTAGTCTGCTTCTTGAACAGCTTGCTTCAGTAATGAGCAGCTCTGAGAAACTATTCATCCTTCCTCACTGTGTTAGGCAGGGTTCTCTAGAGTAACAAAACCAGGACATACACACACAAAGAAGGAATTAAAGGCTAATTAGTGCATATAAGAGTACAGAGGATTCATTTTCTATTTTCATGCAACAGTTAATAGACTGGAGGTCCTTTAACTCATGCAGACTGTTGGTACCAGGTCACAGAAGTAGCAGGAAGGGTGCCTGCAGGCAGCAGGGAGGGGCAGCAACCCTCAGTGGGGGAGGGGGTCAGCAAAACACAGGTCCAGATGGAATCTCACACTCAAGTGATCTACATATTGGGTGGTCTCAACCGAGCCTCAGCAAAGCTACAAGATCCAGGGTTTGGCTCAGCCCATAGTAGCACAGCACACGGTTGAGGCAAAGGACGAGCTCGGGCAGCAGAGAGCTGGTCCAATCACGAGAGAGAAAGAAAGGAGGGGCGGACCTTGGAAAGCAATGCATCTGATAGCCCTTCGGTAGAGCTGCGATGTGATGAGACTCCACCCAGATGTGCCTAGGGAGGTCTGGTTTGCACCCTCAACCGATCACACTCCGTCATGCACCTGCTCTTCCTGAACTTTCACCAAGAAGCGTGTGCGAGTCCAGGCTCCCTCTGCCCACTGTCAACCAAGGCTGAAGGACTGACAGAGCAGGGCACAAAATCCACTATTGAAAGCGGCTTCTGCCTCACTCTTCCCCAGACTCCCTCACTTTCCCTTACCCTCCCCTTCTCTCCCTGTTTTGATTTATATGTTTGTTTGGGTGCCTTGCTGAAATGGAGATGTCCCTATAGACTAGAGTGAATAAGACAAGGTGTCATTCTAACAGGGATGTGACTTGAATTCTATTCTAAAGGAGAAAATTTAATATGGTCCAAAGGCAGCCTTAGGTCAAAAATTTCCAAGAGGGTTTGCGAAATAGAATTAGATTTCATCAAAGCAATGAATATGTGAGTGTCTCTTTGTGCTATATTTTTAAAATCAGAGAGCCATGATTAATCATCTTATCAACTAGGCAGTTGACATTGATCATGTCTGTGTGTGGGGGGTGGGGAGTGTGTGTGTAGAGTGTGCAGGTATGCATTGTTGTTTATGTGCTCGAATGTGGGTGTGCATTCATGTATGTGAATGTGTTTGAGTTAAAGTTACGTAAATTAATTCTATAGAAACAATCTTGAGGCTGTTTCTTATAACAGACATCAATGTAGAATTTGCAAAATAATTGTGCCTGATGAATGCGGTACAATAGCTTAAATACTATTTAGTATTTGTAGCTTGACATCTGAAGGCTTGTGTATGTTCATGCCACTCAAATGAGCAAAGGCAAAGGAGCATATTAAATTTTAGCTCTTGATAAATTTGCAGTAAAAGGAATTGACATTTCAATTACTTATTTTTCTCAGAATTCATCTTTGACTTTTCCTAATGCTCTGTCTGCCAGAGCTTCCCACCAGCTTTCTTCTCAGCTGTGCTCTGAGCGAATGGGCTGCCATTTCTGGGGCCCTGGGTATAAGATTGGCACCTTATTATTACAAGAAACGCTTTTTTATGATGTCTCCTTTGTATCAACATGCACAGACATTCCCTGCATTACAACTAACATCCATCGCTTACACTTACAGTCATATTTGGGCATTTCTATGCACAAAACATTAAAGGAACATTTACCGGGACACTGAAATATCCTTAACATCATGATTCAGTCATAATAACAGTGTTTTGTTGCTTTTCACAAAGTAGGGAGGGTCTTTCACCATTACAGTCCATTATAAATATCTCAGAATTTTAACACAATGGGTTGTCTACAGGGGATGGTTCATAATGATGGGTTGCAAGGGTGCTGTCTGTAGCGCGGGCACTGCCTGAACCCTAATTGAATCACGTCTCTAAGAAACAAAACTTTCTGCTACTTTGCTAATGCAAATGCAACGAATTTCACAAACAAAAATCTAATGATCCCATTAATTTCTACATTTAATTGAATACCTTAATAAAGGCACTGATGTGAGGAAAACATGGTTTTCTCTTTAATTTGGAAAAAGGAATCATTAAAATATCAATGAGCTTTTCAAAAGTAAAGTTTCTCGTATTGTTTTAAAATGCAGCCAGGGTCTTAGTCTGATGATCCAGTTGAGGTTAGGAAATGATACTGTGGAGCTTCTCAGTGAAAACAGTCACAACCATGAGGTCAGACATAGCCACGCACCCTTCTGGGATATGTTTGACATGCTCTGACTCTCACACCTTGGACAAGGCGTCAAGTGAGACAAGACCCTTGAGGACTTCAAAGAGCCTCAAGGAGATGGCTTTCCATAATGAAGACAACTGCCTCAAGCACAGGGACTATAGCCAGGAGGGTGCAGGGCGAGGCAGTGCTTCCTTCACCAGGGGCTGGAACAGACACATTGGCATCTAACGGATACAGCAAAGTAACAATGGTGGGGATGAGGTGGCACCGGGAAGTGTTTCTTTCTGTTGCTCTGTTGTCGATAGTCATTCTTACGAGTTGAAAGTGATTCAAGAGCACCTGGCAACAATATCTCTTACAGGAGCCCTGAGACACAATGGCTAAATGTTAGCCTGTTAATGAAAAGATTGGCAGTTCAAACCTATCGACTTCTCTGGCTCCATGTGAAAACATCCTGCAATCTTGTCTTGTAAGGATCCCTGTGTAGACAATCCTATGGGGACATCTGTCATCTGGGCGTACTGGGAGTGGAAGTTGATTAAAAAACACCTAACAACAATGATAGAAACCTTAGTGTCATCATGGATTATATGTTGTGTTGCTAACCACAGGGTCAGCAGTTTGCACCAGAAGTCATACCAGGGGAGAACTGTGAGATTATTTATTTCTGTAAAGAAGTATAGTCTTGGGAATCCCCAGGAGACAAGTCTACCTTGTTCTGATGGGTAGCTGTGATCAGATTTCACTTAATGGCAGTGAGTTTGGTTTGGCTTAACAACAATAATAGCGGCATATCTCAGAAGATGCAAACAGGAAAATAACATATCCTGAATTTCTGATGTACATCAATCTTTAAAAGTGTCATCACATTTTATTTTAATGGAAGATTATAATATTTTCTTGGCATTTCTAGAGAAGCACTCAGGTTTTCTATTTCTATCCCTATCTATCTATCCCTATAGACCCAACTATCCATCTATTGATATACTGATTTGCTTTAAGAAATTGGCTCATGCTAATGAGTGACTAGTCCAAAATCTGTGCTCAGGGAGAGTATGACCTGAAAAGCATTCACTAGGAATGACTAGCCGTGGAAGGTTCCATTCCCAAGAGACCCCATTTTTGTTACAGAAAGAAAGGGAACCCGAGCCCTTGGAGTTCTTCTGTGATCCGTAGACTGCACATCAAGCTGAGAGAAGGCTTTGCATGCTGGTTCACAGCTTCATCCTCTCCACGTGCCCCCCAAAGTTCCCCAGGAGACTGGACATGTTGAACGTGGAAAGCCCCACTACGGATATGGTTATTGTAAGAGCAGAAGGGTCACCTGGCCTCTGATGGGGACAGTGACTATGCTGGCGACATGAAATTTCACTAGGGACAATGATTTGGCGATGCCTTTCTGTGGTATGGGCAGAGTGATTTACAAGACTCCCCCCACCCCTGCCTCCGATTCTGCTGAAATAATTCACAGAACTCAGAGGGCTGAGAACCAGGCCCACTGTTGATTAGTTGATTAGTCATATATCTCTGAATACCGAATGAAAAGAAGACTTTACGGGGAAAAAAAAAACCCACTTTGAACTGTTGTCTCTCTTCACAAGAAATCACTGCTTTACAGACAGGCCTAATTACAGATAATCAGAGAGCAGGCATCTCCCTTAACTTTTACTAAAAGCACCTCTAAAGGAACCAATCCCCCAAATTGATTTTTTGGTTTTACATTGTCACTGGCACTCTACAGTCTGGAATCCTCTTAAAGTCCTGAATTTGTGCATATTCTCAAAGGGGACCCCAAGGTCACAGTTAAACAGGGAAAGGCTGTATGCTAGACAATGTGCATATATTTGAAGGACAAATACTAAAAGACCCTAATTTTCCAGTCAAATAGCACACCTGAGGGATGTTTTCGGTAAATGCAAGGCAAAGAGGAAGGGAATAAAGAGGAAGCCTGCTCTGGCCAGAATCGAGTTCTGTCTCCAAATAGTTCCCTTTGTTTTGCTGTGCAAAGAGAAGGAATGAGATAGACTAGCCCTGAAAAGACAGGCTCTCCAATGTTGGTAGAGTACTGTCCATCGGGCTGTGTGGTCCCCCTTCTCCCAGACATTCCCTGCAACTTCTGTCCTCACCAGGGCTTTCCACCAGTCATTTGAAGAGCTTTGTCCCAGGCTCTGCTGAAATTTCAGGGATGTGATGACTTACTCAACAGATCACAGTTTGTTTGGGCATTTTTTCAAGATTCAACCATAGCTCATAAGGGACTCCAGGATGTGTGGGCTTCTAGTTTATGTATTGAACCTGCTTCCTTCCTCCTCATCTCTGGAGGAGCACTGGTCTTAAGTGAGTTTCGAGTAGGGCAGCTTATAAAAAGTTCAGTTGCCACTCCTGAGGAAGAAGATGAGACTTCCAGCTCCTGGGAATACTCACAGCTTTGGAAAATGAAGGGGATTTCTACTCAGTTCTGTAGAGTCTCTGTGTATCATGATTGACTTCCATTTCCCTTTTGAATTGACACCTATTTTAAAGAAAGAAGCACTCTGTAGATGTGATTGGAGTCTCTGGCATCAGACAGGGGCCATTTGGATCATAATCATGCAGAGAACAAAGCAAGCCCTCCGATGTGGGGACCTAATAGGTAAGAGTAGAACCATTTCTTCACGTGTCCAAGACTACCATCTTTGCAGAGCAAACAGCCTCACTTGTGCCTTCTCAGAGCAGCCTGGGGGTTAGAACTCATGTCCTTTGTTTACAACCCAGCACTTACACCAGCAGAGCTCAAATAAATGTAAGAAAGTCCCTTTCAATGCACATCGACACATGTGTACACAGGCACAAACATGCAGACACAGCCCTTGGTAAGATACAATGAATTCATACTTGTATTTCAAAAACAATGTTCCAAATTCTGAGGTCCATTTTAGCATGAAAAAGAAATAGTGCCATTATAAGTAGCCCACATCTTCCCCAAATTATATTGGTATGATTTATTTCTAGCTAAAATCTGCATTGAAGTGGTTAAAATAAAAGAAAGAACTTACATGCAAATTGGACACAGCCCCTGATGAAACTTAAGGTGAGGGGAGTCTTGCTCGAACAAATTGGTGTCAAGTTCGACATTCCTTGTGTCCTATGGTTGGCCTTGTTTATCATGCTTTATTAGTAATCCAGAGACAAAAGCATGGTTCTGATTGCCCCTGCCCTCCCTGACCTTAAGTATTTAGATGCCTGGCATAAATTCATTTATTTCTGTGGAAATTGAATTGGTTAAAGGCAAACTATGGATGAGTACTTTGCGTTTTGCGTCATTAAAGTTCATTAGAACATATTCTTTAGAGAGTTGTGTAGCTCTAAAAGAGCAGCGAGCCAAACGCCTGCAGCTACCCAAGACCTTGAAAATCAGGCCAGGGTCTCAGAGAGACGGGACACCATTCCTCCTCTCATTTTTCAGGACTTGCGATGCAAAGGACAGAAAGCCACTGAGAATGAATCCAGTGTGGAAAGTTTCCTGTAACCTTGGGAAGAGGAGCCCAAGCATAGGACTCAAGCTGCTCGAGAACAAGATGGAGCTGAGAAAGAAGCAGAATGAGGGATTCATGGGTATTATGCGTGGTAAAGTCCAGGGTCTTTGGAAAAGAAGGAGACCTTCAATGAACTGAATGGACAGTGTGTTCCACCATAGAAAGGATGATCAAGAAGTGTCAGACCGGGCTGTGCTTATGGGTCTATAGAAGGTGACTATGAGGTAAACTGGCATGGGGAAACCCAGCAACAACAAGGAGAGGATAGTAAATTCACAACCCTTGTAAGAGTTCTACACTCCTCTCTTTCAACTGTAAAATAGCCAATAACCACTCATAGCCTTCTTTCCTTTGGGAAAAAAGTGGATACTTCTCAGTCTTTTGAGCAACTTCTCAGAGAGATTCAGTAGTGAGATTCTGGACTTCGTGTCTCCAGTCCACTTGACGACTACATGGACAGAGTCAGTTCAATTCACTGTTGAGAAAGACAAACTCAAAGAGCATGGCCAAGTAGAAGGAACCAGGAAGGGAAAGAAAAAAAAAAGCCAAGCAAAATATAAGTTATGAAAGGTCTTTCTTCTAAAAATAGGGCAATTAGCAGAATGATTCAAAAGCTGCAATTAAATTAATATACATAATTGTTCTATTTGCAGTAAGTAGAGGGAACCTGTTTAAAGTACCCAAAGAACACAGCTTCTTCTGTCTTTGTAAACTTTTCTAAATTCTTTGATTTTTTTTTCAAATAAGGCAAAGCAAATTTGTAGGTGAATATACTTAAGAAGTAAGGCAATCCTGACCCAATTCTCTGGATCTTAAAATTCTGGCAGAAAAGTAAATGGACAGATAGATGGAATTTTTCTGAAGTGGAATGCACTTCAACAGTAGAAGGGAGTGCATTTGAATATTCTAGAGGAGGAGGATGGAGTGAACAATTAGAAGGGCTGAATCACCGAATACAAAGCAAAGAATGTAATTCCAATTGGGGAATTCAAATCTCCACAAGTCAAAGCAACAAGTCAACTTACCTCCTGATGTTTCTTAGGGTCAAAATTACCCACACTAGTGAAATAGAAATATATAAAGTCAATATACAATTCACAATTCACCTCAGTAACTATAAAATTATGTTAGTGTTCACAGTCAAGTTATTTTCAATTCTGTTGCAGCAGTTTTTAAGACTGTATAAGAAGAGACAATATATTTTGTGAAATCTTGGGAAAAATATTCTAAACATGTTTTTCTATGAAGTACAGTACTGCGTTTCTTAAGGGTAATATAACAATTATTAAAAAGTGGTCATAAGAAAATGTAAGCAAAAAAGTTTGTGTCTCCTTTGTCCCCAGGGGTTCACCATGAATTGGAGGCACCTTCAGAATAACATAGTCTGACACAAAAAATGCATCCCTGTGCCAGACTGACCCCAAATTGCCGAATTCCATTGAGTTTCCCCCACACTTTACACCTCTGCTTCATCAAGAGATGTGTGATATTGTAGAATTAATATAGATTCCAAATCCAAATTGTACCAGACCACAAAAGGAGGCTCAGAAAAATGAAATCACATACTCCTCTTCAGATATCTAAGTGGAAATCCAGGCCTCATAATCAGCTGTTCTTCCTGCCATGCCGAATTAGCTTTAAATTTTAGAGTCTTGTATTCGGGATGTCAAAAGAGCAAAGCCTGGTAGGACCTTTATGAGTAGTTTTGTATCAGATATCACATCTATTGACTGTGTGTTTCATGGCACAGGAATAAACCAAGAACCAACGTGACTCAAGGTAAATATGGTTGAATCGATGTGTATGGCCTTTCCATTGCTGTCTGTTGCTGCTGCAGTGTACAGACCTTTCCTGTGGCATGTCCCCCTCATCCTAGACTTTCCTTGCTTTTTCTTCCTGCTTCTTTACAACCACCATCTGATAAAGGTGTTAAAGATTTTATTGGTAAAGTTTCCTTAATTATGTATAATGTAATTTAACTTATTTTCTTCAATTATTAAAGCAACCTAAATCCAGTACAAAATAAATGGTGCAGAAATGTCTAAGAATATTAAGCTCTCTTTGTTTATTGACAATTGATAAAGTTTACAGTTCCATATAATGAGTTCGATAAGTAGGGCCTTTGAATAAAATGCAATAAACTATTAAGGTTCATGGCAGTGCTGAAATTCTTGAAACAGTCAGGAAATGAGTGTTTTGGGGGCACACTTCAGAGTTATTTTTCCCAACAGTTTTATTGGCATTTCATCCACCCATCATAAAATTCAATAGTTCAGTCACATCAAGAAGAGTTGTGTTCAGTAGGCACAGTAATGTAGGAGGGACAAAATTGCTTTGTGTCCAATGATTTGGGAATTATTCCTAGTGTGGATACTTTTATTTTTACTAGACATATAAACTAGATAGAGCTTATAATATAAATTTCCTCACTACTGATTAAAAAAAACCCTGTAAAACAAAATCCACTATCTATTAACTTGGTGTGGGTTTTCGATTTGTTATTGGAATCCTTGAAATACTGAATATGATTATTCTACTTTATTCCAAAGTACCACTAAAATGAAGTCATTTCATAGTGTTGCAACAAAAGTATCACAGTTCCCATAAATAAGGAGTTTGTTATCTTCTAATCCATGACTCAAAATGGAAGGGCTTCTTCACATTCATTATTTTGGAGAAAATGTTTATTTTTTCTCTTTCAATTTCACTTTCAATGAAGACCAATAGCCATTCCCAACCTGCCTCTGTCTTCATTCTTATCCTTTAAGTGAATTACGGAAATAGCTTCCTGTCTGGAAATTTTACTTGAGTCCTACCTTTCCCTATTTTTCATGCTGCAACATTAATTATTCTATTAAAGAAATGTTAAGAGTGTCCATTGAAAATATCTCCTATCTTTGCCCCATTCACAGAGAATAATGTACCCTGTCACAAACATTCCATGGCTCTGTGGGAACCATCTCTTGCCACAGGCTCCCTGAGTCATTACGTTTCCGCCATATCCCAAATCAATAATTATATCTTTCTGCAGGTTCTTTCTCCTTCGATTTATCAGGCGAGTGCGGACAAAGTGAAGTCAAGGCTTACGACCCAGGTGTGAAACATCTCTATAAATTGCATGGGGGCGTATCCAATCAAAGGCATGTTCACAAAGTAGGACTGGATCCACCTCACTGAGCAAAGCTGCTGACAACATCCTATAGAGCCAGCCCCACGTGGAGCAATGGCAGCTCTCCAACTCCCTGGATCCTTAGAAAGTCAAGCATGGGAGTAGGTCTGTGCAGCCAATGTCACAAAGTCGAGGGATTGTTGGACATCCTTCGCTGTGTAAACGAGTCATGTGGGGCACTTACTGAGGCACGAAGTCCGTGAGATCCTGAACTTGTCATAGGGAGTGCAGGGCCTGTCAAAGTATGGCACTGGACAAACGGAATGGCTGCATCAGTCAGTGCCTGTCTTTCGGAAATTCGGTGATATTAGAAGGATCTTATGGAGACATGTGTTGTGGGCGTACTATATGTCATGAAGCATTTCACAGCCTATAGAACCCCTTAACAATACTGGTTCTGGCATTTTGGGGTGCGTTTTTGTGCATGGTTCTAAGAGTGAATATTTTTTATACACGGCAGCCTTTAAAGGTATATAATGCCATCCCAAACGCAAACGAACTATTGTACAATATGAAGATGTACTTTAAGAGATAGTTGGCTCGCATTGCTCTCCAACAACTTCCTGCATCCTGGGAAATTAGAAACATATGTTCAATAACCAAAATGTGGAAGTAAAGTGGTTTGAAATAATTATCTCTTCATGTTAACACCCAAATCAACAGTAACTCCAGTCCCTCTTCAATGGCAGCATTTCACTTGATAATTAGCAGCTGTATGCTAATTGCATTGGGGGCTCTTGATTTCCTGAGTATGCTAATTTAAAGTTCTGTTGAGTGGTGACTTTGTTTCATGGAAGCCAGAAATTATGTGCATCATATAGAATACGCCACTTGGCAAATCTTACTGCCCAGTTCCTGGGGAAAGACAAACAGAGGGCCTCTGTTCCTGGGAGGTCCTACTGAAAAGGGGCCTTGTTAAGACTTCAGCAGGGATTGCAAGATGAGAAATTGAACTCTTAGGAGATGGAAATTGCTACCATGCACAGAGAGCAACCTGGATGCCAAAGGACAGACAAGCGCCAGCCAGCAGTCACCAGAATCAAATCAACACTTGGCTCAGCTGCATTGAGCTTTGCATCTACAAACCCAGCATTTGGAAAAGTCATCATGTACTCATTTAAATATGATGACAGCTCAATGTCGGTGGAGTGTCTATTTTTTACAAAGGAAGGGAGGGGAGTTGAAAGGATGAGGGACTGTTTCCAAGCTAGAAGGTAGAGTTTGGAAGAGCTGATGTCAAGACAGCAGGGCGATTGTTTGTGACTTCTCTCTTTTCTGATCACTGCTCTACAACATGATTTGGTTCGTGTTCCTCTTGACAGTTCTCCATTTGGCCATTCTTCTGGGTTGGTGGTGCACTTTGTCCGATTAAGCCCCAAGGATACTGCCAGCTTGGGATAATATCCACTGGCCAATCTCTCCATTAAATTGTCCAGTCCTGGGTTCGACCACTGGGATGAAACGCTGCTTCATTATGAAGTTTCAAAAGATAATCGAGGCAGACAGCTACTTAATTCAGCAGAGCATGTACTGATCTGAAATTAAAAGAATTTGCCCTTTTGATTTTCTGTTTTCTTCTTCTGTGCTTCTGTCCTTGTTAGGGGCAGGAAATTGGTTCAGACTCCAAATGACCCCAGGTGCCCCAGAAGGAAACCTTTCCTAGCCCTGCATTATCCTCATGATCCCTTTGTCCACGGCCTCACTGAAGACACGGTGTAGCTTCATCTTGGAGAGACTCTTCCTCTCTGTAGCTAACCCTCTACTTTACCACGCCCAGGTGCTCTGGTTCCAGGGTCTGGTCCTCCCTGCTGACATGTCAAAAATATCGCAGAGAACTTGTCACCATCCTGACTTCTAAGAAATATTCTGGCTATACTTCTCCCAAGGCAGATTTGTTTATTCTTCTGGAATCTCATGGCTCATTTAATATTCTTTTCAGCATCATGATTCAAAGACATCAATGCTTATTTACTATTCCTTGCTTGTTATGCAACTTTCACACACATATGAGCCAATTTAAAATCCTTTATAGAGAGGTATAATGTGTATATTATTATATGTAAATGAACACATATACATTTACTCACTTACATTTTTGTCTTTTTAGTCACTCAATGCTTTGATGTTAATAAATATTCATAAGATTTGTTATGTGCTAGTTAGATACAATTCTAATATGCTTTACAGTGCTAAAGTCATTGATTTGATCCTATTATAGGTTGAACTCTACCCTTGCAAATAGGTATCAACTTGATTGGGCAATGATTCTTAGTATTGGTAAATAGCTTCCTTTTTGTGGTCTGATGTAGTTATTCTACTTTTGTTACATATTAATCTCTGTGATGTTAAGGCGACAAGATTAGTGGCAGTCCCGTCAATGAAGAAGGACAAAACCTACCACATTAGGATGTCAACTGTGGTTACCTCTTCGATAAGTAAAAGAATTTAAGAAAGGGCATAGATAGCAGACCGACTGGAGGATCACCGTGGATGAGGAGCTGTGAGTGAAACATCTTTGGATGTGGGGTCCCTGCAGTGAGATCTTTCTACATCCAGGGAAAGATGGATGCCAAGACTCCTGAAGAGTGGGTCCACAGAAATGCAAGGGGACAATGATCTTCCCTCAGAGCCCACACAAAGAGAAAGTTTCCTCCCAAAATGGCACTCTGAATTTGAATTCCATCCTCAAAACTATGAGAGAAGAATACATTTCTGCTTGCTAAAGCCATCCACTTGTGATATTTCTTTTGCAGCCCATACCTCATTTAAAAAGTCATTTTATTCAGAACTCTTAAGATGTTACAACAAACCATAGTTCTAATAGATGAAGTGTAGCTGCACAATTGCTGTCACTATCAGTTTAAAAATATTTTCTTTCTTCTTGAACTCTGACATCAGCTCCCTTTCAAGCCCACCCTCCCCTGCCCTACTACCCACATGAACCCTCAATATATTAGATATTATTATTATTGCCATATCATACACCATCCAATGTATCCATTCACCTACAATTCTGTTGCTTGTCCCCTTCAAGTGGGGTCATACAATCATCACTGCTATTAGTCCATCCCAAACCTACCCCCTTCTTGTACCCTCAGCAAACCATTGCTCCCATTACTGTTGCTAAGACATTTCTCTATCTTGGATTTCATGCATGGAACAAGTTTAATTATACAAATGAACATAAACAGATCTAGTAAAATTAGTGAGGTAAAAAATAATACCATAAGAGCGTGGGAGGTAGTATTAAAAAACTGACAGTTATGTGTTTCATCAGTGCTAGGCCACACCCTGGGTCTCTCCTCCCTTCTGTGTGGCCCTTCTCTGAGGGACTGTCTGATTGTCTCACAGGTGGATTTGGGCTCTCCATTTTGTCTAGGCTCCTACACATAAATTTAATTGCTTGTTTTTGAACTTCTGATAGCTATTTCCATCGACATCTCATCACTTGTGATACTTCTGTTACATCAGTTCTAAGACATGGAGGATTCTTTGCCAGCCGAGAGGACAGAGAAGAGACACCCTGTGGGTTTCCAGGTTGGAGTCTTTGTGGAAGCCAAAGAAGACATCTTTCTTTTCTGGGGAAGCTGTTGTTTTGACCTTCCAATGTCAGTTAGCAGCTGAGCACTTTAACCATGGTGCCATTAGGGCTTTGCGTGTGTGAATGTTTTATATTGTGGATGTTAGATATGTATCAGAATCAACTCATCAAACTAACCAGCAGAGAGCAACAAATACTTCCATAGGTACACCTGGTGCAATGCATGTGCACTTAAGAAAAATCTTATTCTAAGGCCCATTTTAGAGAAAGGAAAACTGAGTTATAAAAAAACAAGTAAAGGGCTGAGCCCCGGTGGTGTAGTGGTTGTGCGAGGGACTGCCGTCCACTGGGATGGAGGTTCAATTCCAGCTCCATGGAGCAAAGGCTGGGCCTCCTACTCTTAATCTTTCTCCTACTCCTACACCAGAAGGCAGTGATGCCCCCCAAAAAAACAAACACACAAAAAAACCAAGTAAAGTAGTTTCCACACGGAAAGTGGTAGAGTTCAATATTAAACTTTAGGAACTTTGTACCCAATATACTTGTTCTTGTTTATGCACAAGCATGCACATGTGTGCACACCAAAATTCAGTGTGGTACTCTGTCTAATTTTGAGATCACATTGTGTCACACACAGAGACTTGGAGAGAAGAATGCCTCTGAGCTGCAGTATTGGTAGGTGTGCACTGAATCTATGATCCTTTACTTCAAACAGTTGTGCTACGTGTCTATGAGGATAAAACTCCAAAGCCTCACATAGGTGTCATGTGGGATGACGAATTTTCTAATGGATTCATGAAAGCTTGGTCTATTTAACATCAAAAGGCACATTTCATTGCTTGGAGATAGCACTGCATCACATTTCTACCAGTTTCATGTAAATCGGGCTTAAGGAAATCGCACAAATTATACAAGCTAAGGAACACCTTTATCCTCTCTTGACATGAGAAGCATCAATGACTTGCCTGGGAAGTGGGGAAAGAAAAACAAAATAAAGTTCCCAAAGCAGTTTCCTTAGTTAACCTTTTTTTTTTTAATTTTTTTTCAATTTCTTCATCTTACTGCCCTGTGATCAAGAACTTTCAGGTGACTTCTATAAAGTTCAAGGAATAAATGGTACCAAATTAAACCAGAATACATAGTGCTTCAGGAAAAGTATAAGGAAGAAAGCTCACGCATTGTTAATGATGGAGTTTAGCTATCAGTACAGTCAGAGTTACCTTGATGCACACTCTCTTTCAATAGGAATTTAGAATTCAGATTCGAACAGCATTCATATGTGTTTAAATAGATATGAGCATACAGTTTTATTAGGTGCTCTCCAGAGAAATGACTGAGGTTATGATTTTCGGTGACCAGTTATTTGTTTGTGTGTTATCTAAATATAGAGAAGACCAATCTAAGAGTCCTCTGCCCTGGTGGGAAATTTATGATTCATCAAGAACTAAGAGTGAGAGGTTATACATACATATTTAATCATCAAATTTTCACTAAATACTTGCTACAACAAACAATGCTAGCTACAGTGGACTCAAACAGAACAGTGCCCAGGGCGGAGGGCCCGCTATCTGCTGGTTGGTGCTTCCTTCTGTTTTACACAAGGCTGTTGTGAACTTGAACGTACTTGATGGTCTTTAATAACAACCACAACCACAGCACACTAAGGAACAAATCCCACACAGCGGAGCCAACATTAGTCAAACTTTTTTTTCCTGCCTCCATAGAGATGAAGGTGAGGAAAACAGACAAAATGTACACAGGAAAACCTATGAAAATCAGACTTTTCATATAGCAGAAACCTGTCGAGAAGGAAAACTCAAAACATTCCCCATAAGAGAGAGCATCATAGTAAAAGACGGGCTATGCTCCACACAATTTCTCATAGAATTTGCGAGATCGGAAAACAAACAAGATACCCCCTTGTCGCCGAAGCCCTCACAGGTGACATGATATAAAAGGAGTTCTAAATTTATGGTGTGCCGTGAGAACAGGTGGAGGAAACTTCCTGGAGCTTCAAAGAAGCCCCGACTACAGGAAGCTTGAGCGGGACTGACTTAATAGACTGGTTTGTTATTAGCCTCATCGAGCTGATTCCCGTTCATAGCAGTCCTATGGCGCAGCCCAAGAAACACTCTGCGTCTTTACAATTGTTGTCACAGCCACTGTGTCGATCCTGGATGATCTCTTTCCCCCACCGTCTCTTGGCTTGACCAAGCTGATGTCCTTTCTAGACATTTCTCCTGATAACCTGTGCAGGGCACGGGACACAGTCTCATCCTCCTCGATTCTAAGACGTATTCATGCTGTACTTCTTCCTAGACAGTTTGTTCTTCTGGCAGACCATAGTGTGTTCAATATTCCATGACTCAAATGCAGTCCTTTACCTGTGGTCTAACTTTCACACACACACACACACACACACACACACACACGTGAGGCAATTGAGAATGCCTTGCCTGGAGTCTCGCATAGTGTGGTCTTCAAAGTGACTGGCATCTCTGCTCTCCAACACATTCAGGGTCCCGATCCCTGCACTGCTGCTTCCAGGAATAGCGGGAGGGAATTCAAAGCAAGACACAAAGAGAAAAAATAAAACTAATCATCTGGTCAAGTATATATGCCCAACATTTGATCTCATTGTATCTTGTTTCTTCATCTATTTTTTTGAAATAATGTCTTCAAAACTGGTTCTAAAAAATACTTGAAATAAACTATGAAAAATTTAGTATACAGAAAGATTTCATAAACTCAAAAATTCTTGGTAGCATTTTTAGTATGGCATGCTTAGGAAATGTCAAGCAGACATTATCAGATGGCCCAATAAGGATGGCAAACACAGGCTTAATTACTCTGATCGAATAAGTTGGAGTGAACAATTTCACCTTTTTTCACCATAGCAAAGATGTTAGTTCTTGGTATCATTGATATAGGTCTCTGCCTGAATCCCACAGCACTTTCCTACATAGTCAAAGTCTCTTTTAAAATGTCCAACATGTGAGAGGGATGAGTACTGTACTATATCCTTGGTTACCTCCCTGTAGAACAGTGGCAGGACATGAAGCTGAAGCAGTAAGCATGGGACAGGTCAGAAATGTCACCAGCACCTTTTCTGGAAAGGAGGGAGACCTGGAAACTTTTTGTTCCAAACTACCTTTTCAAGGCTGTTTGCACATCAGAAAATGATAGGGATAATACAGAGGGGAGAATAGATTTTTAGCCAGGAGAGAAAACACCATCCCTAGGACAGACTTAGGGCACATTTACACCTGTGACCCCTTATAAAATATGGATCTTAAGGAATTCAAGGGAGAGAAAGAAGAATTGAAGCAGGCATGACGCTCTTGTAACCTGCTTGCCATGGAGAATAAAGTCTGTTATTTCTGATGCAGGAGTATCGTGTTTTCTGTCAGCAGTCACGGCCTATCTTGTTAGCTTTCAAGGAGAGTAAATGGCCCTTTATAATGATGCAGCACTTTGAAGCTGTAAGATATGATTAACCCACTGCATGTAGATATAATAATATGGTAACCGTTTAATTTGAAAATGTCAAATGTATGCAATAGTCTAGAAATCACACTAAAAACTATTCTGAAAGCCATAATTACAGCAACTATTTAAAGTTAAAAAGTTACATGTGAGCTAGCATAAGCATAAATAAAGGTAAGTCGATAGGAATGGTGGAAAATTATCTTTCAGTGTTTGAAATGAAAAGTTTGAAGATCTGTGTAATCCTAATGATGAAACGTTAACTCACATGTCACTAATTTTATTTGTCAGAAATGACTTCTGCCTTGTTCAACTGCTAAGCGTGTTATGCTGGGCACGTGAAGCTCTCTTCACCTGTCTGTCTCACCGTCGCGGTTGCTGTACAGTGAGTTCTAGATGGACAGCTATATTGCCTCAGCATTTTTGCATCAACCGAGTCCACGGGTCACTGACGATGAAATGCTCCCACAGAGGCGGTCACGTGTCTTTACTCTCAAGATTTTGTGTTTATTATTTTGGAGGCTGTAAAGCTTCACCAAGACCTGCCTGAGAATTGTTTCAGTTGCATTTCACCTGCTGCGAGTTTAATGGCTTTTTCAATCTAGCAATTCATAGTTTTTATCAATTATCTTAAATTCTTAAATGCTGAAAAACTAATCATTTCCATTTTTCTGTTTCTATAATTGTCATCTGGGATTTTTGTTATAAAACAATGGTACCTGGTTGTGCGCGGGACTGTGGCCCACTGGGTTGGAGGTTCAATTCCAGCTCCCAGGAGCAAAGGCTGGGCCTCCTACTCCCACTACATGAGGGCAATGATGCCTAAAAAAAAACAAACAATGGTACCACTAGAGTGTGATAAGATATATATGCATAATACAAGAATTAGAGCAACCATTATATCAGCTATATAAAGGTATAAACTGGAAAAAAAATTACCAACTCACTGCCATCAAGTCAATTCTGACTCATAGAGACCCTACCAGACAGAATACCTTGTCTTTCCAGGGGAATAAATCCTCATTTTCTCCTTGGAGCAGTTAATGGGTTTGAAATGTTGACTTTGTGGTAAGTAGTCCACCTCATAACTGTCTACAGCACCAGGGCTCTTTGAAAAATACTATAGATAAATAAAATGGGCTTATTTTTAATGGGTAAAGCAATCCATTGTAAGACAGGAACAGAAAGAAATGACAAATGAAAACAGCAACTGAGAACAAAAATAAAATGGCAGACTTAAGCCCTAGCAAACGAATAATTACATTAACTTTAAATGGCCTAACTATATCAATAAATTGAGAGGTGGAAAGTGAAATGAAATGAAAGCACAGCAACCAAATATGACCCAACTTGACAATGTCCACCAAAAATAACTTCAATATAATGACAAAGACTGGCCCAAGGTGAAACACTGCACAACACTCTACCATGCAGGCATGCATCAGAAGGAAGCAGAAGTGGCCATATCTACCTCCTTGTCTGATGGCACTCTGTGTCTCTTTGAATCTTCTCAGCATAGAAGCTCCACAGAGACCGGCAGTGGCTTCAGACAGTGACAGATTAGGAAATCCACAAAGAACTCCTGGCAATGCTAACTGGCTGTGCACCAAACAATAGGCTAGAAAATATGCAAAATAAAACACATAGAAATAAAATAAAAATTAAGGCAAAATCACTATTGAAATTGAGCATCCCTTTCTCAAGAATTGATTGAACAAATAGACAACAAAATTACCAGGAAGGATAGAGAAGCTCTCAACAATACTGTCAACCTACAGACTAAAATTGCATGTATAAATTTATTCCAGTAAAATTCAGCACAAGTGGTTTTTTGTATAAAATATAATAACATAAAGCCCACAAGTCCAGCTGTACTGGAGAAGGTACACTGGTAGAGAGTGGAGCTGGAGGTATGGGGAAACCAAGATGGATGTGCCCCTTTGGGCCAGTGGTGAGATTGGAGCTGCTGGATGGGTGGAGAGGAGGTGGGGTAGAGAGACGGAATGAACGCAAGGATATACACATAAGCTCCTATCTGGAGGACAGACATCAAAGGAGTGGGCTGGGGGAGAGGTCGGGCAGTGTAAGATATGACAGAACAATAATAATTTATAAAGTATTGAGGGTTGATGGGGAAGGAAGAGCAGGGGAAAAGGGGAAAAGATGGGAAGCCGATATCAAGGGCTCAAGGGGAAAGGCGGGCGGATGTTTGGAGAATGATAACAGCAACAAACATGTGAAGGTGCGTGACACAGTTTGTTTATTTATGTATTGTGAAAAATGATGTACGAGCTCCCAATAAAATGATTTTTAATTAAAAATATTTTTTGGGGGGGCCATCACTGCTCTCCGATGGTGGGAGTAGGAGGCCCAGCCCCACTGCTGGAACTGAGCCTCCATCCCAGTGGGCGGCAGTCCCGCGCACAACCACTACGCCACTAGGGCTCAGCCCCAATTAAAAATATTTTAAACTTAAAAACCTGATATGTACATATACTGTTTAATTCTTTGCATATTTTAATTGCATTATTTATTTTTTCATTAGTTAATTATATTAATTCTTCACATTTTCTACGCTTATATTCAGAACTTTGATTCATTTTTAGTTACACTTTACATAGTGGGTGAGAAAGGTCCAACTTTGTTCTACTGTATATGAATATGCAGTTGTTCTAATATCATTTAGTGAAAAGATTATTCTTTCTCTATTAACCTGTATTGGCACTCTTGCTGAAAAGATGACTTTATTGAGCTGGATTGAAACTCTTGAGAAAGATACAACTGGGTATAGATTTATGGCTTATTTCTGGACTCACAATTCTGTTTCACTGATCTGTATCTCTACTATACCAGTATCCCATTCTCCTGATGAAGATAGTTTTCCACTGTTAGTCATTTTATTACATGTATTAATTAGTTTTCAGAGTTTTTATATGTTTGTGCATATATATACATATATATGTACATATATGTATGTCTGACATTTGTGATTTTTTTCATAAACAGACTTCACAGAATTTTATTTTCTCCTTTTCAAACTTGCCTCTTGTTTCTCTTTCTTCCTGTTTAGAGTTTCTATTCCACTGCAAACTAGAAATGATAAGTGTACATATACTTATTTTATTCCTAAGCTTGGGAAATATTGATGGCACCATATGTACAAATATGCTTGATACAATTGATGTATGGAATTTTATAAGCACTTTAAGAACCCCCAATAAAGTGATTTTAATTTAAAAAATCCCATTCTGCATCATAAGCAAACCACAGACGTCTAAAAGGATCAAAAACGTGCATTGTACTTCTTCCAACCACAATGAAATCTTACTTGAATTATTAGCTGAAATATACAGCTACACAAACATTTGAACAAAAAGACATCCAATTAATTCAGAACAAGGGAAAATTCATAAGTAATTGTTTATAAGGGTAAACTGATTGGTATGACAATGAAAACGCAACATATCCAAATTGGTCTGACAATATACCAGTACTGAGAAAAAATATGCCCATAAAGATGCTTCAAAATTTTATGGAAAGAAATTTCACAATCTTTTACTCTGATTTCGTCTATGGTCTTTCTGAATTCCTCTCATTGGTATCTCTCACTGCCACGGACTTGATCCTCAGTTGCAGGGACCCTGTAGAAGAGGGTACAATTGCCTCTTTAAGTTTTTGTGCCGGAAACTGCACTGGAGCAGAAAGACCAGTAGGGTCTTTTCAACTGCTTCACCACTGAGGCTCCTGACAAAATGGATGAACTGTTAGAAAAAAGAAAAGTCTCAAATCAACATTCTAAACTCCCACCTCAAGATTTTCTAAGGAGAAGAGAAAGATAGACTCAAAGCAAGCAAAATATAGTAAATAATAAACACCTAGGCATAAATCAATGTATTGGGAAACAGGAAAGCATTAGCAAGAAACCATTGAAGTTCAGAGCTTATGCTTTGGAATGATCAATAAAAATTGACAAACCTGAGAAGACTAACAAAAATAGAGATACAAATAGCAAAGGCTAATCAGTACTGACTCTACAGATGTTGAAAGGATGCATGACAACAGTCTACTCCCCACAGTCTACACTCGTGCATTTGACAACTCAGATTACACAGACCAATTTCTTTAAAAATACAACTTGAACCATCGGGTGCAAACGAGATAGTTTTCATAATTATAGAGCTGACAAGAAAATTGAACTTGTAATATAAGACCATGAAATATTAACAATATTATTCAAGTTTAAACTCAATCTGACTGAAGCATGGGACCATAGGGGTTCAAGATCGGGATGGCATAACTCACAGCAGAAGGAAAGGGAGGAACCCCTCCATATGATGGGATCTTGTTCTTTCCCTGCATATGTTTGGATTGTGCTGTGTAAACTACCTATTAGCTTTTCACCCTGGTTGTTATTTAAGTCAGAACTGGCAGCCACCATGGTCTTGACTCTTCAGCGGAAACTGCACTCCTTTTCTAGTTCAGGGTCATCTGTGCCCAAATCACGGAGGAGGCACTTTTTCTATATACCATGCATACCTGCCCCCCAACTCCCCTAGCTTCTTGCCCAAAGGTCTATCCAGCGTAGAAATGAGGTAGCTGGAAAGGGTCGGGGCAGATCGTGCAAATTCCCTCCAGTACTCGGTGCACTCCCGTAAGGAATATGTACACGTTTGCTCAAAGGAATTGAGACCAACTCATGTCATCCAAACTTGACCACATCACAATCAGCAGAGGAAAGACTAAAGCTTTCAACAATTTCATTTTACTTGGATCTACAATCAACATCCATGAACACTAAAGTCACAAAATATAACTTAAAGTGCTGTTGACGAGCTGTCACTTTGAGGACTAAGGTACACCTCCCCCAAACCATGGCATTTTCAATGACCTCATAGGCATGTGAAGGCTGGATGATGAACCCAAAGAGTGCCGAAGAATTGAAGCCCTTTGAGAACAGCACTGGCGAAGAATATGGATAGCACATGGACTGCCTGGGGGTGTAAACAGCACTGTCTTGGCCAAAGTACCACCAGAATACACCTTGGATGCAAAGGGGATGGCTCTTTGTCTCCCATTCTTTGGAACAGTTCTGGGAAACGTACATCATCCGTGGTTAGGAAAAAAGAATACGATCCTCAGAATAATTGCTGGACACAGCAGCTGAAGCAATGGTTTCAAACACTAGGATGATGATGAAAATGAGGCAGAACGAGGTTGTTGCCTTTTGTTTTATCTAAGGGTACACTATGAGTCACAAGTAACTGCACAGGACCCAGCAGCAACATGCATGGCCGAAGAGTTCCTGTGAATGAAAGCCATGGTGTCGTCTTCTGGTACTTCCATCACTTCAATAATCCTAAATAAATTAAACACCTTTGTGTGGGTGTTGGTTGATTTCCAAGACCAGAGACATGCTTTCTAAGCAAGAATCCAATCATGGCTTCTTTTAATGTAATGATTCTTTGAGCAGTATTGCTTGTAGAGTCAGAATTTCTTTGTAGAGTCAGAATTTCTCTAATAACGTCATGGCTCGATGAAGGTGGGAATACATGATGGTCCCATCTGCACCCCTCAGATATGGCACACAGCTTCTGGAACTTAGCAGATGCTTCATCAATTTCCATTCAGCCTGCCAAGGAAGCACAATTCGTGCAATGACAAGAGGCAACTGCTTCATCCTTATGATAATAAAATAAGTCCAACAGAGCTGCCATTGGCTAGAAGGTTATGCTGGACAGATTATTTAATTCTAATTAAAATTAGTTATCCATCTTACTTAGAAAAGGAGTTCCAAAAGTGCATGAAAATTGGGAGTTTGAAGATAATTGAACTTTTCTGTGCACTTCTTGAAGTTACATCCTAAAAAGAAGGAAGTAATTCAAGAAGAAAGAAGTAATTCAAGCTAATTTCCTCCTGCCGCAGAACCTAGTTTAAAGAGCTCATGTTATTCTGAATTCATAGTGCACTCCATGGCGCTTTCAGTAAGATGAATGTATGGCAAATCAGAAAATTTTCAAATCACATCAATTTAATGACACACTGCATTTCTTACTTGCCTGATGCTTCAATTATTTCTGGAGTCTCTAGTAAAATTTTATGTTCTTTCTTGTTTTCTAAAATAAAAGTATAAATTAATTTGGAATTGTTTTGTCATTTTTCATGATCTATTATGTAGGATTTCTGCTTCCGCATTATCAATTTTGGACTGGGAAATTAGCATGGAATTCTTATATTTGGATGGCATTCCATAGTAAGCAAATTGAATAATTTTGAGATAGCTGCCATCAAGCCACTAAAGAAGCATAACTTTAAAGCAAAATTAAGCAGATGAAAATTTCAAGGAAGATGCATCAATCTATAAATTGTGTTGTTTATTATAACCTTAAAATATGAAGCAAATGTAATCATTTAGACAATTTTCTTATAAAATTATACCATTAATGCCATCCTATTTCAAAATTACAATGTAGATCTCTACTTCAATCCATGCAGAACAGTGCTTCAGCTGATGATAATTCCAAAACTCATTTCAAGCACATACAACAAAAACAACTTGCTTCATGGTGTCAGAGAGTGACTGAAGTACTGAGAATGAGACAATCTGAAAACCCAAGGAGAAAGAACATGGGGGATTAAGTCCTCATTTTTATATATATTTGCTTTTGCGGTGATGGGATAGAAGTATGAACTGGGGCTGTGAGTATAGTGTTCTTTTAGGCAGAAGAAACCAAGTGGTGTAACAAGTATTGGGGGAGTAAAGGCCACTGTGGATTTCAACGACTTGGCTGCTCTTTCAAGACTTTCAAGGTGTTTTCTGAATTCTAAAGTCGTCTAGAGTTGAGGTCACACTAAAATTCCAGCTCTGCTCAAAGCCTCTTCAAGAGAGAAAGAAATAATCCCCACAGCAGAGGCTGATGATTCGTGCTCACAATGCCCCTGGAATTGACACTAGAGGGATCACAGCAAGCTCTGAGTTCAACCTCTTAGCGAGGGCTGCTTGCTGCAACAGTAATTGAATGATAGACAAAAATCACCCAGCCTTTCATACTGGGCCTTGAATGAGGTAAATTGCAAGAATACAAGCCCACAATATATCTTTGAAGAAAAGAGAGTGAATGCTTTGAGGAAGGAAACATTATCTATACTCCCTATGATCTTTAACTCAGTGTCTAACATTCAGTAGAAAAATTATTGTGTTGGCTTGTTGGTACTGGCACAGATGGCATCTAGGTAGCCCTTGCCTTGGGCCAAAGCTTTGAACCAGTCAGCCTCATCCAGCAATGACTGAAAGGGTAGCACTAAGTCAGACTTTTGATGCCTTTAGAGACCTAATTCAATGTTTTTGTGTAAACAGTAGTTTAGATAAAAGAATATAGATAAGCTTAATAAGTATTGACCTTCTGTTCTAAGAATTTAGTTTGATTTCTGATTATGCTGTTCATACTTTTTTATGTCTGTTATTGTAAATATAAGGATGCATAGAAATGTTTATTTCTGGAAAAAAAGTCTGGAAAGAGTTTGCAAATCCAGTTACCTCAAGCCAAGCATTGACCTCTAGAGGGTTTAGGATTTAGAGTCAAAGACATCTCTAAAGAGATTAATGCCACCTTGAGCTTAAATGAGGTTAGGCCACACCTGGAAAGACTTCTCTGAAGAAAATAGCCCCACCCAGTCTTTCGGAGTACTCAGGATACTTGTAGTCTGAGAGAAGGTCAGACTGACCGATAAAGGATAGATTCTATTTCCTTGGAAAATCCTGACTAGTGATTGTCTTCAAAAGTGAAGGAATCTGGAACCATGAAGATAACTCCTCTCTGGGTCTGAATGTTAAAGGGAACTTGTGGCAGGCTGAAATGCTTGTTAGGTGACCACCCAGATTTACTGCTTGTTGGTGAAAGCAAGAGAAATGTGGCAATGAAGAGCCAGGTTGACTTTGGCCACTGACACCCGGGGACTTGGTTCACAGAAAATAGAGGAGACGAGAGCGGGTTGACTGCTCTGAAGTTCATGACCTAGCACGAGAGTGCTAGGCATGTTGAGAATTTGTTGGGACCTTGGTCTAAAGGAAGGCGACCAATGGCCACCATGGTGAGGTTAAGTGGAAAAGCCCACACTGAGTTGACCAAAACCCAACCAGAGGAAGAGAAGTGATTTGAGTCTGTGAACTGGTGCATATTGCTGCTGACTTTATGGATGGCCTGTCCTGATTTGACTTTGCTAATGGATGCACACTTCATGAGTTTCCAACTGGAATGAAGATTCTTCACATTGAAAGATATGATTGTTTCCTCAGAGTACTGGGTTGGTATAAGTGGGCAATATAGAAATTAGATACCCCAACTGGGGGAATGAAGGCATGAAGTCATTGGCTTGCAAACTCTTATAGGTGGTGGAATATGTATTCATAGGATTATAAGATTAAGGTATAGATATTTTGTAAATACAATTGTAAGGCATAGGATATCTTTTGTTTTGTTCACTTATAGAATTTTATTTTTAAATGATGGTGACACATGTTGAATTGTATGCATTTTAGTTTTATCCTGTAGCTATTGGTATAATTTTGTTTATTTGAAGGTTACATATGGTTACAGAGTTATGTGAAAGTATAAAATTAACAAGGGGTGGTCTGTGGCAGTCATGTGCTTATGTTAATTTTATGGTTGAAATGTAGCGGTGGAGTCTAGCCTGTTTATCTGGAGATAGCCATTGAGTAGTCAATGAGGCCTCTATGTGGGCATGGCTTTCACCTGAGACTCCTGGGAAATCTCGTGATATCTCCCTCGTGAAGATGAGAAGCTATCTTCCCCAGTTATTGGGAGTTAGTTTCAGAGATGACTAATCATGGACAAGACAAGCTGGCAGCGTTCGAGGAGGCTGGAGTAGCAACAGAGAGACCACATGGCTTTGCCCTGATGAAGTCAGACCTCTAAGGCTGGGGCAGCCACCTGGAGGTCTCTGCCAGTGATGAGTTGCTTCTGCTACCACAGAATGCTGTTGATGGACCCTGAGCCTTGGAAGCAAGGAGCCATGGGGAGACCCCTGTCAGTGCCGGGACTCTGCATCCACTAGCCTGTGACTTTATGAGTTGGAAGAAGACTTTATGGACTGATTTTGGGCATAGGGGTTAATATTGGACTTGTGACTTTGAGCTAGACTGGGCTGGGGAATTTTCTCAATGTCCTGTTCCTCTTGAATATAAAACCATTCCTTATATTCATATACGTGTCTTTGAAATTTGTTCCTTTAGTCTACCCGTACTGACACAATGTGAGGGGACCAGAATAGTAATTACAACGAAAAAAATTTCAGGTCACATTTATAAAATATGGATCATATAAAAGCAGACATTTTACTATTTTTTAAAGAGGAATCACATCTGGATTCACCCAGCAGAGTCATTAGGATAGAACTCTACCATAAGTTGGGGACCACATATCACCTGGGAGCTTCAAGTTCATCTTAAGCAAACACACCAACCAACAAAAAGGCATAGCCCGGCAAACATACAGAAAGATGGAAGGAAAATGGTGGACAGTGCTGAGATCTCAGAACTCACAGAATAACATGGGGCCAAGTGGCTTGGATTTTCTGATTACAGAAACTTGCCCCTTGGAATTGCCAACAGTCTGCCTTCATTTGCCATGGAAACCCTGCTATCTGCCAAGCATCAAAGAACTTCACAAGAGATGAGAGGCATTAAAGAGGCCAGGTGACACTGTGGTTAAGCACTCCACTGCTAACCTAAACTCACCACCTATTCTGTTAGCGATACATGATCGCCTGCATTTGTAGAGACTGCAGAATCATCCTTTATGTTTTACTAGTTCCATGGTTTATTCAAGATTACGTGTGCTGTATGTACACTTATGATTTGTGCAGGTGCATGTTGTAACTCAGTTTTTTAAAAACAGGATTTTCATAAAGTACAGTTTTCTTATAATAGCCATGTCAACATGTTGGGAGAAGTAGATAAATGTCTGGAGCTCTGGTGACAGGTTTCTGTCAGGAAAGGTTGGTGGTTCAAATCCTTTGGCCACTCCACAGCAGAAAGATAAAACTATCTGCTCCCATAAAAATGTAAGGCCACAGAAATCCAATAAGGTGTTTGGCATCAAAATAAGCCCAAATGGCACTGGTGGTCAACAAAATCATATCCCAGGATTAAGGGGGATTTATCCCATAAACTCAGGGATGGTTCAGTATTAGAATAGAAATCAATGTAACACTAGACACTAAGTAAAAGAACCACATGACTGTATCTATTGATGTAGAAAAAGCATTCAATAAAATGTTTCTTGACAAATGCCTCAACAGAACAGCAATGGGAAAGACTATCCCCAAAATGATTCAGGGACTCTCTAAAACCAACAGCCAATACTGTCTCTAATAGTGACTGAAAGCTGCTCCCTGCAATCTGGATGAGGACAAGGGTCCCTACACTCACCAATCTTATCTACTACTGAATTTCAAGTAGAGCCATAACAGTGAAATGTAAGAAGAAAAAGAAGAAGGAAAATGAAAGGAAAGTTGTCCTGATTGGAATAGGAGTATAATTATCTCTATTCATGGATGTTGTCATTCCATAAATAGAACATTCCAGAGTCCATATAATTTTTTTTCTAGAGTAGCTAGAGGAATTTAGCAAAGTGTCGGGGTGCAAGGTCAACAAAAAAAAATTAGCCAAGTTTCCATATGAAAAAAGTGAGAAATCTTAAAGAGAAAATAAGGAAGCAATCCCATTGACAGTAGGATATAAAACAATTAAATAACTAAGAATAAATCTAACCAGAGGCATGAAATACTTGCAAAAAGAGTGTTGTGAAAGATCAGAGAAGACAAAGTAAATGAAAAGACATTTCATATCTAATGGATTGGAAGACTTTGGATTGTTAGGATAGTAATGTTAAAGTGCTGTATTTATTTCATACAATCCCTATCAAGATTCCCACAAGCTTCTTTGCTGAAGTATGAAAACCAGACCTCAACTTTATATGGAAAGTCCAGAGCCCCAATAGCTAAAGGAATGCTAAAAGAAGAAGAACCACAAATTCAGATTGTCAAACATACTATAATGCTAGAATTGGCTACTTAAAGAAAAGGACACATATATCACCAAAATAGAATTAAGCCCACACACTTATGGTAAATTGATTTTTGATAAGGTGCTAAGTTCATTCAGTAGGAAGAGTTTCCTTAATAAAAGACATGGGGAAAAATTGGATTTCTTTATACAGAAAAAGGAAACACCATACACTAAAAGCAATTTTAGAATGGATTATAGATGGAAATGTGCAAATCAAAGCCCTAAAATTCTTGAAAGAACAGCAGGGATAAGGTTGTCAAAGGTAGGTTTCAATAACAGAATATCTAATGTAGTAACAAATGCACAAAGAGCAAAGGGCAAAACAGATTATAGGACCCCCTCATCAAAATTGTAGATGTTCATCAAAACACTTTAACAAAACATGAAGACAAGTTACCAAATGGAAAGGCATGTCCAGAAGCCATGCACCCAGAAAGATTTGAATAACAAAAACATTTATAACAGAGCTACAAATTAATAACCAAAAGATAAGTTATCCAATCATAAAATGGACAATGGACTGGAACAGGCATTTCACACAAAAAGAGTGTTCCAGTGACCAGCAAACAGGAGAAAAGATATTCAGCATCTTTAGTCATTCGAGTGATGCCAATCAAAACCACGAGCACGGCTATATTCCTATTGCCATGATGTCTCTACTGTCAACTGCTGAGCTGCTTCCGACTCAGGGCAGCCATACGCACAACGGATGGAAACTCTACCCTCTCCTGCTCCATCCTCATGATCGTTGTGAGGTTCGAGGCCACTGTTGCAGCCATTGTGTCAATCCACCTTGTTGAGTAGCTTCCTCTTTTTTACTTCATGACCATACCCTTTTCCAGGGACTGTCTCTCCTGGTAACATGCCCCAAGTCTATAAAGCAAAGTGTCCAGTCCTTGCTTAGAAGAAACACCCTGCCTGTACTTCTTCCAAGAGAGATTTGGCTGTTCTCCTAGAAGTCCAAGCTTTGTTCCACATTGTCAACACCACAATTCTCACTAAGATAAGTTAGAAATGTTTTTTTTTTAATCAGAAAATAAAAAATGATCGTAAGGGTAGAAAGCAATTGGGATCCATATCTGTTGCAGGTAGGAATGCAAAATAGCATTATCTCTGCAGAGAAAAGTGAGGTGATCGCTTTAAAAAGTGAAAAGAGAATCACCCTATAAATACCTAGTCACATGTGAATGGGTAAATAACATGTAGTACACATGCAAAATGAGACACTATTCAGCTAGCCAGAAAGCTTATTTCTCGATACATGCTGCCGAATGGATGATGCTTGAAGACTTTGTCCTGAGTGAAATAAGCCAGTAGAAAAGGTAAACATTATATGATCTCACTTATATGCAAAGATGAATGCATAGAGGCCAACATTTAATATTGGTAGTTAGGAGCATAAAGAAAGGGGGAGTGTGGGCTGTGTTAAAGGTAATGAAAAAATTGCCATTGATTAAAGGTAGGCTGTCACAGTGTATTATTTTAATAGCTGTCACTAAGGAGCCCTTGGTGGCTTAGTAGAGTATGTGCTTAGCTGCTAAGCACAGGGTTGGCAGTTCAAGATTGCTAGATGCTTCTCAGTAGAAAGATGAAGCTTTCTGCTCCTGTACAGAGTTACAGCATTGAAAGTGTAGAGGAACAGTTCTACCCTGTCCTCTTGATCTGCTAAGAGTCAGAATTCACTCCATGGCAGGAAGTTTGAGTTGGCTCAGTAAATTTAATAAAAAAGAAAAAAAATATATTGAGGGTTCTTACAACTCTTCTAGAAAACCATTTATCAATTGTGTTAAGCACATTTGCAGCGCTCAGTCTAGAAAATAATGGCAACATATGTACACATTGGTCAGTAATTGGTGTGCCAATGAAAAGTTATGTTGGCAAAATTTGTGTTCTAGATGTATTTGCCACATCAACATCTACATAACTGCCATGGCTGCTTGTAAACAAGCAGACACCTCATGGGATTAGTTCCTTGATTGGAAGATTTAGGTTATGGTTTTGAAGGATATCATACTTAATTGGCACACTAATGCATTTATTGCTTCTGTTTTACTTCCTCATTCATTGTGTAGTACCTGAAATCTTAAAAACTTGCAAGTGAAGTGGCTATTTCAGAGATGAACACTTAGTTTCTGGTTACCTCAGACATAGGAGAGTCAAGAAGAGAAGAAATGGAATGTGTGGCTAATGGCTTCCATGAGTAGCTGCTTCCATTGTGTGATAGGTAGGCTTATTGTGTCAACATGGCAAATGAACACGGGTGGGATTAATTAAAGAGCAGAGAGCTAAATGGCTCAATGAACCTCCCCTGTCTTGTCTCTTGCTCTTTGAGCATCAGACCCATGTACCTAGCTTGTTCTGAGCTTCCACTTGCAAGCCACACTACCTGTGGGAAACCTAACCCATGGACTGTGTCGCTGTGATTTGAACTTCTTTCAAAACTTGCTTTGAAAGATAAATTTCTTGAGCTGAGGACTGTCCAACCCTGTCATCTGGCTGACTCTTGGGAACCTACCTGCCTTGCTGTTTGCTGCCTGTGACTGGATAGCTTGAATTGTTCTACAGAGGACTACCTGGTGACCCTCAGAACATGAAGGCCTGTCAGTATACTAACTGTCTCATGGAAGTGAGCTGCACTGAGCCATTTTTATTGCTTTGTAGATTAATTAACTGTTTATTTCTTGTGTTATCTATCCATCTAGCTAATATATAAGTATATATAATTATTAGTGTCCTGGTTTTGTTTCTCTGAAGAACCCTGTCGAGCATATTTTGCTATGAGATAAGAGGAAATGGATGGTGCCCAGCTACCATTACAGAACATTTTGATACAAGGAATCATAAAAAAGTGTTGCTCTCTCACCCCAGAGCTCCGAGGGGATCAGCCCTGCTGATGGCCAGAGTCGCCAAGCCAGGTAAAAAAAAAAAAGTGTTGATTAAAAGGGGGAAAATTCAGAATTTTGTTCCAAAATATGCCTTAAAAAGTTCCAAAATATGCCTTAAAATATTTGACAGTAATTTACCTTAAATCATGAAATATATCTAACTACAGCATTATGGTTTTTTATGAATGACTGATGTGGGATCAGATTGACAACAGATTAGATAGGAAACTTAAAAGGCATTTAATTCATGTGGGTGCAAGAACTCAGTAAAGGAGGATAAGAATGTTACATTAAATGATGTCATCACTGTCACTGTATTGTACATATAGAAACTGTTAAATTGGTTTCTAAACTATAAGATCAATACATTTAAAGAAATAAAATGATAAAAAAGTTCTGTGTTCTAAATAATATGCATTCTCAGTAATGTATAATATCATTTTTGCTTCCAAGTTGCCATAGTCTTTTCAGCTTATGGTACAGTCTTTTCAGCAAATAAAATGTCTGAATGTTTCATTACTCCATTTCATAAAGTATTATCCTACTGACATGAAGAAGTGATTTCTTGCTACTGGGATTTTATTAATCACCTACTTAGCAATTTGAATATCATTGGGACACATTAGTTTTAATGGTTAGTATATTTGTTTGAAGTTGCTCTATGTTAATTTCATTTCCATGGCAAAGAAAAGTCAGTCAGCTTTACATTTGTTATTGAATAAATATTATCTTTAAAATATAAGTCAATGAAAATGCTCTGTATGCTAGATTGCTAACCAAAGGATTTGGTTTGCTTGAACCAATCACACCTCAGAAGAAAGGTTGACCATCTACTTTCAAAAGGCTTATCATTGAACACCCAATAGAATGTAGCCCTACAGTGAAACACAGGTAACAGCCATGAACCAGGCGTGACTCAATGGCAGTTGTCTTGGTTTACTTTGATCTCTGAACACAGTATAGTACAGGGGCACAGCATTTTCAAGCAGATTGCCTGAGTTCCAACCCCATCTTTGCCATGGACTAGCTTTGGAACCACTGAAGAATAATGCCTGCAGTCCTCTCACAGTTGGAGGGTTCGAGCCAAAGCCATTAGGATAACAACATGAGAAATGAAGGACATGTGACATACCCTGGCAGAGGGCAACAGTTTTATAATTCACAGAAGCATTTTGAATCTTTAGCAGTTTAAATCTAGGAAACAAAATTCATTGCTGTGACAGTCTCGAAGTCTCTAGACACAGACACTTTTTCTCTGGAAGTTGTGGGTGTATTTTCTGTAAGAATGAGAAGTTGTTTTCTGCTTAATTCATCAACCATAAGGTGTTCGCAGATGCCTAATTAGTGGCGTGCATCATGAAGGACATGCCTGGTGAGATCTCTATGAAAATACCACGTTCTGCTTGGCAACCCAAACTTTCAAAATCAGTCACCTTCTGGATGCGTGGCATTTATTTGTGAAATTTCATCTGCAAGATCATTCACTCAACTTTGGTTTTTAAAAGATGTATTTTCTGAATCTTGACAGGTCACGGAGATAAATAGAAAGCCCTCATTTATCTGAAACACTTCTCTAGAATGCCCTTTGTGGAAATGTCACATTTACAGCAAAGTATTTGTAAGGAACAATCACCCATACAGTTTGTGTGTCTCAACATCAATGTTCTATACATGTGTGAGTCCAGGGTGTGTGTGTGTGTGTGTGTGTGTGTGTTACTATTACAGTCTTTAGGTGATATGGAGCTATTCTGACTCATAAACTTCTAGCACCACAGCACAAAACACAGCCCATCTTCAGAATTGTTGTGTTTAACCCATTGTTGTAGCCACTGCATCAGCCTTCCTCCCCATTTGTATTTTGAATACTCCTTCAAGCGGTAGCCTCATCTTCCAAAATGACCTCCAGACAATGTTCCTGCTATAGTCACAGGTGTTCAATGGATGGTTGTTTCAGAGAGGGAAAACTGGTCTACTCTTAATCTGGAAGCTCCCCTGAAACCTCTTCACCATGTTTGACTCTCCCAGAACTTACAGTACTGGTGGCAAGTCTTCCAGGATCACAGCAACGTGAACGCCATCACCGTATCACAAACTGGTAACTGACTGAGGGTACTGATACACGAGGTAGTGGTATTTACAGAAGAAGGCTAACACATCTTTCTCATGTAGGAAAACTAGTGATATCAAACATTTGATCTTTGAAATACAGCTCAAATCCTTAACCAGAAAACAGCCAGGAAAATGTCTTCTTTGTTATCTAACTCGCTAGCCATTTTCTGTCATCTAGCTTGCTAGCCAGCTTCATCTGTCTATCTATCTATCTATCTATCTATCTATCTATCTATCTATCTATCATCTATCCATCTATCATCTATCTATCTATCTATCAGCTATCTATCATCTATCCTGTAAGGTTTGTTGTGAGCTGGAATCAACTAAACAATAACAGATTTTATTTTGGTATACATATAAAAATATATGTATATAATTATCACATACATATGCATGTATATACATTTGGAAAGAGAAAAACAACACCAAAAATTAAACATGGATATTTTTAAAATTAAAAATTAGACATTCCCCATATGTTCAAAGAATACAGGAAATAATCTATTAACTGACTAGAATAACATTCTTAACATCCAAAATTTCACAATGCATTTATAATTAAGAGTCATGTGCCTTAAATCAACAGAATGGAATTTAAAATTGCATCTTAAATAGTTTTTTTTTTTAAATGCAAAGCCAACAGAGAGTAAAACTTTCTGTCTGAAGAGGATCATGCTAGAATTGGTTTTTAGAGCCTGTGTTGGTCCGGGTAAACTAGAGGAACAAATTTATAGACAGGCATATGGATATAAAGAAAGGGTTTATATACAAAAGGAATGAAACACTGAGAAAGCATCTCAAACCATCAACAGCCTCAGTGGTGGCAGAAGCAACTCATAGCTGGTAGGGGTCTCCATGTGGCCTCTCCAGCTTCAGAGGTCTGGCTCCATCAGGGTTAAACCGTGTGGCTTCTCTGGCTCCTCTGGCTCCTCAGACGCTACCATCTTGTCCTGTCGGTGATTCACCGACAGTTAGTCGAGACTAACTCCCAACAACCTGGAAGATAGCTCCTCATCTCCACAAGGGAAATCTCGCGAGATTTCCCAGACATATCAGGAGAAAACCATACCCATACAGAGGCCTCATTGGCTAGACTCCACCCCTACATCTCCATCATAAAATTAACATAAGCATATGACTGCCACAGAGCCCGTGTGGAATGTGGTGCAGGGAGCAGGCTAATAGACCAGGCGTGCCAAGAAAACAAACATAACTGACATGGAGCTACTACCGCATGTGGTTGTGATGAATTAATGAGAACTGTAGAGAGAAGTGGCACACATCCAGATCAGAACCAAAATGCTCATGATCATAAACACCATGAGTATTTGAAAATGAAAACTGTAGACTTGGGGGACTTATGAAGGTCGGAAAATGGAGGCAATTAAAATATCCAATTTAATCAAATTAGACATCTATTCAACATTCTCAATGTAACTATTATTTTGCTAAGTGGATTGATAGAACAATAATATTTCTAGAGCGGGTCAGAATCCTGCGCTTCTGTCTCCATTCATTCTTGAAAGTTGAAAAACGAAATGATTTTTGAGAGGTTTGGCACATGTGTAGTCTTTCTTTCTATTTGCGTTTGTTCTCCATGTAGAAGCTCAGCAATCTAGGCTAAATGATGTCCTCACATTCTTTAATCCCAGCCACGGACATGCCTGGCTCCATGTTTAATGCAGAAGAAAGACCCTAAACAACAGGTTCACTGGTGGGAAAAGCACAAATGTCCTTTGAGCCTCAGTACCTGTGTCTTCTCAGACAGGGATATTACCACCTTCAACATTAAAACCAGCCCATCTGAAGGAAGAACAGAAAGGAAAAGGAAACTGGAAATATTTATTTATTTTTCCCAAGGTAAGAATTCTGTCAGAATGATCTCATAAACTCTGTCAAAGTCGATCAAACGAAATTTCATTTTTTTCAAACTAAATTTTATTTTATGCAAAAAATAGAATAAGATACTTTCCTTGAATGTCTTCTTCCTGATTTTTTTTTCTTTAACATGCTTGACAGCCAGATCCTCTGGCTAAATAAGGGCTTGTTTTGTTGTATTTTCTATCTTACCTCTTGTTTTCTTGGATTTCTTAAATACATGTGATTCACCTCCTAATTGTAGAATTTGCAGAAATCAATAAAGAATTGGCATAAATACAATATCAGTGATAAATAATAGGTTAGATTCTGGAGCTAAATTTGGAGATTTTTAATTTTTAAATTTTTAGATTCTGGAGCCTTAGATTTGAATCCGCTGTGCACTTACTGGATAATTTTGAGAAAAGTAATTCATTTAAAGGCATTGGCTTCAGAACTCCATTCATTCCAAGCTTCATTAATTTCTACCAATTACGGTGTAACTTTAAGAAAAGTAATTAGCTTTGTTAAAGGCATTCTCTTCAAAGGCATTCCAACTATATGGAGCATAGCGTTCCTGAGGACAAGCGTTCCAGTGTATGTAATTGTATCAGACAGAACCTGGACGTAGACCAAGAGATGGTTGTTCTAACAGAAAAATGGGGTAAGGATGTGATTTAGAAGACAGGAAAGGTGTATTTCAGGGCTGCTTTCTTTCACCATACTCTGTTGTTATCCTGACCAAATAACCTGAGAAGGTGGATGAGACACGGAAGAACTGGGTGCCAGGGTCAGAGCGGCAGATGACACAAGCTTGCATGCTAACAATGATAAGTACTTGAGGCACTTGCTATTGAAAATCAAAGACCACTGTCTTCTCTATGTCAATATGTCCATTACTTTTCAACATAAAGGACAAAGAACTGGGCCAATAAGAAACATCATAATGAATGGAAGATATAGTGAAGTCACTCAGGATTTCATTTTACTTGGATCCACAATCAATGCTCATGGGTGCAACAGTGAAAAGAAGTTCTACAATATACTGCAATCAACAAATCTGCAACAAAATCCCTTTCAAACATGATACAAAGGGTAAAATGTCACCCTGAAGACTAAAGGGAGGCTGCCCCTTGCCATGACCTTCTCAATTGCCATGTGCATATAAGAGTTGGAGGGTGAACAAAGAAGACTGAAAAAGAATTACTGCCTTTGAGCAAAGCAGCAACGCCCCTGAGGAATGACAATGGTGGGTTTTGGGGCCAGGGCGTGGCAATCCAGTGACTCAAATGGAAAACACGCATAAAGGTCAACAGGCAGACCTGACACTGTTTGAGGGCTTTTCTGTTTTTGCTGTTGATTTTTTTCTTTGTTTTAAACATATTTTATATATTTTATATATTTTTTGGCTTTGCTGCATTCGTTGTTGTCAATTTATTCTTTACCTTCTTTTTTTTTGCTATGCTTTGCTCTGTTTTGTGTTTGCTCATAAATATTTGTCTATGTCTGTCTGGACAAGATAGGTGGGATGAAGACTCCAGAGGAGAGAACAGCAGGGCTGATGATTCCTTGGGGACACGGGGGAGGGGGAAGTGGAGGGGGGTGGCAAGGAGGGGGTGCCAACAAACCCAGGAACAAGGGAAGAATAAGTGATCTAAAATTGATGGTGAGAAGGGCATAGAATGCTTGGCAGGTGTTGGTGGGAGGAGGGCAAACTTACTGAAGGGCAATGTAGGCGAGAGGATTTACCAAAACCTGAATGAAAGTCAAACATCATAGTGCTACAGGAGGAAAGTAAAAGGAAATATAGGAAAGAACTGGGAGACAATGGGCATTTATAGACGTCTAAATATAGGCAAGGTAGATATGTAAATACAGGTATATACAATGATGGGGGATAAATCTATGTACATATATTTATTTATGAAGTATTATGGTAGCGAGTGGACATTAGGCTTGCACTGAATTACTCCCTCAATGCAATAACAATTTGTTTTTTACACAGCACTCTGTGATATTCACCTTCCCAGACAGGATCTTTGAAGACAAAATGAAGACATAAGCATAAGTGATGAAAAAAGCTGATGGTGCCCAGCTATCAAAAGATACAGTGTCTGGGATCTTAAAGCCTTGAAGACAAACAAGCAGTCATCTAGTTGAGAAACAACAAATCCTGCGTGGAAATCGCACACCAGCCTGAGTGATCCTGAGGTATTGATGGGCTAGGTATCAGGCATCAAGGATCCAGAACAAAACCAACCAACACAAAGCATATCAATGAGAATGAGGGAGAAGGCAGAGTGGAGACCCAACGTCCATCAGTTGTCAGTGGACACCCCTTGTCAGAAGGGGCACAAAAAAGAGAAGAGCCAGTCAGAGTGCAATATAGCATTGACACACAACTTCTCCTTTAGGGTTTTTAAAGCTTCCTCACCCAAAGTCCCCACTATCATGAACCCAATTCTATCTTACAAATCTGCTCACAGCAGAACATGTATACTGGTACAGATAAAAGCTCTTTAACACAGGGAATTCAGAGCAGATAAATCCCTCAGGACCAATAAGAGCAGCAGAGATACTAAAAGGGTAAGAATGCAGAAGGGGGGTGTTGCTTAAAGGAGTGCTGATCACAATGATCAACGTGTGGCCCCCACCCCTCCCTGGGTGGTGGGTGAAATGATGCAGTGGTTAGTGTAAGACATGAAACAAAAGAAGAATTTATAAATAATCAAGGGAACATGGGGGAGGGATAGGGGAAATGAGGAGTTGATATCAGGGACTCAAGTGGAAAGAAAATATTTTGAAAAAGATGATGACAACATAGTACAGATGTGTTTGGCATGTTGGTTATATGTATGGATTGTGATGAGGGCTGTAAGAGCCCCTAATTATTATCTTTTGGGGGGGGCATCACTGCTCTCTGGTGGTGGGAGTAGGAGGCCCAGCCCCACTGCTGGAATTGAACCTCCGTCCCAGTGGGCCACAGTCCCGTGCACAACCACTACGCCACCGGGGCTCAACCCCCTAATTATTTTTTAAAGAAAGAATTAATGCCTGTGAACTGTTGTTTTAACCAAGAATATGAAATACACCACTATATGCCACTCACTGCCAAAAGGAAGACTAAGCCTATTACTTTTTAAAATTTTTTTTGTTAATTGGGATTTAATACATAATATTATATCATTCCATAGTTCAGTCACATCAAATAGAATTGTAGAATTGCCACCAAAATAAGTTTCCAAACATTCTTGTTCTACTGGAATTGCTGACATCATCTCCCCTTTACCTCACCACCACTACTGTACTCATGGCCCTGAAACCCTATTCTACTTCCTGCCCCTAGATGTTCATCAATCCCAGGTGCCACATGCTGAAAAATGGAAAAAATACTTATAACACGTTTTCAAGAGGGTGACCTCCAATGACATTACACCTCTGAGATATACCCTAAGATGAAAAAAGCAAACAAAAACTAGACAAAACAATATGAACCCCAAACGGAAAATTTTGGAAACCAGATCAACTCCACCCTGCATCATAGGAGGATGTACTGACAAAGCATTAACCGCTCAGGTCAGATTTACACCTTTGATCTTCTATACTCTCCTCTCCCACACACACTGTTTAGCAATTCCTTTCCTCCCGTCCATCAATTACAGACAGAGGGAAACACGGTAAGGAGCATCTCCTCTGTAGTTCCACAAATGAATCTTGAGCTCCCTCAGTCACACACAGCCTTCTGCACACTGGATTCTGACTATTTACACTCTGATACTGGTCCTCTTTTGACTTCAGGCTATATGGATCCAATCCTTCAGTGACTAAGGATGGTGTGCTTCTTCCATGTGAACTTGGTAGATTTAGATGGCTGCTTGCTTGGAAACTGGTCTTTAAAACCCTGGATGGTATTTTATTTGATAGCAAGGCACCATCTAAATTCTTCACCACATTTTGTTATAGCACCAGTATCTTCTGTGTTCCCTTCCTGAAGGAGAATATCAAGCAGACACATGATGTAAAAAGGTGGAGCTAGACTTTAGAGCAAGCTAAAATCCCATTTTGGGTCTACTTTTTTTCCTTTTAATCTGTTATTACTTGGGAGTTAATATATGTCCTATCACTTCATAGTGGGATATTATGCATCCCTTAAAAGCAGCAATGCAACACCTCAAGACGAGGCAGGATCTGGAAGACATCACGCTGAGCGAAGTTTTACTTAGTTGCAACAGGACAAAGACTGCATGAGCCCACTGCTGTGGGAACAAGCAGCAGACAGGCACAATCTCAGGCTTGTAGGGCATCCACTCTGTTTGCTGGGGGCTGAAAGCCTGGCAGAGAGCTGGCCTGATGTGAACTATCTGATCCAGGTCCTTGCTATTTGTGATCTGTGCTGCAACGAACCTGCAATGTCCGCTCGTGATCAACACCTTAGTGCCTTTGGGTTTGCCCAGTAGCATATTGCTGGATCGCCTGGTGTTTTACAGCGACTGTGAGCATTTCCATGTCCAGAAGCCGTGGAACACAGTCCAATCTCACCACACTCTCTTCAACACTCGCTGTTCTCAGCTTTTCTTTAACTGGCATGCAGCATGGGTGTAAGGTGGTATCTCATGATTGTTTGGACTTACGTTTCTTACATCCAGGAACTGGGTTGAGTTTTTTAGCCATTTGAGAGCCATCCTTTGTGAATCATCTGTGCAGGCCCTTTGCCCATTTTCTCGGAGATTTTTTTCTTATTGTAGAATTGTACAATAGTGTAGATTTAAGGATTATGTACTTTGTGTGCTAGGTCTTTACTGCATATCTTTTCCCCATCCCTTGAGGTGGTGGCTGGGCATAGGGGGAGTGAGGTACGGTCTTGATTCATTCTTCTGCATACAGATAACCAGATTTTCCAACATCCTTTATTGAAGAAGGCATCAGCTTCCCATTTGATATTTTGGGAGCCTTTGTCAACAAGAACTTGTCTGTATGCAGATGTTTTACTTCTGGATTTTCTGTCCAGATCCCTTGGTCCAGGTATTCAACATTATATCAGTCCTGGGCTGCTTTGACCATGGTGGCTGTGTGGTAAGTTTTGAGGGGAGGTAGTGCAATACCACCTGTTTTGTTATTCTTTTTTAGGAGTTCTTTGCCTATCTTAGGCATCTTTCCTCTCCATATGTAGTTGGTCCTCAGTTTGTTGATTTTTTCCCCCATTTCTTTGGAGAATGATGTAGGAGTTAGTATAAGGACCAGCTTGAGTTTGTAGATTGTTTTAGGTAGTACTGACATTTTCACAATAGTGAGCATTCTGATTCAAGAACCAGGGATATATCTATATATATATTTTCATTTTTGTAGACCCTCCCCCCATTTGGCAGTAATGATCTTTAGTTTTTGTGTTAGTCTGGGTTGGCAAGAGAAACAAATTCATAGACTATAAGAAAGAGCTTTTTATTAAAGAGTAATTGTAAGAAAATATCCCAACCCAGTGCAAATCCCAACCCAGTGCAGATCAAGTCAGTAAGTCCAATATTAGACAATGTATAAAATATCAGTTTATAAATTCCCCTTCAAACTCATGCAACACATGCCATGGACAATCACAGGGTAGTGGGTGAGAAGTCTTATGGACCTAGTGCCAGTGGAAGCATCTCAAAGTTGGTATGGGTCTCCATGTGGCTCTTCCAACTTCAGGGCTCCAGTTCCATCAGCATAGCACCATAGGTGTTGTCAACAGGAAGAAGAGCAAAGTGTATCTGGCCTCCAGGGAGGTATTTATCTCCTTTGTAGTTCCAAATGAGATCACCAACGTGCAACCTTATTGAGAGGCTAACCCCCACCCCATTCACTTTTAATAGTCTCAAATTGTTCACTCTCAATAGTCTTACACCAGATAATGTAACTACCACAATTTTCATTATACAGGCCTTTTAAAAATTATTATTAGGTTCAATCCTAGGTATTTCAGCTTTTGTGTGGCTACAGTGAAAGGTACTGTTTCCTTGGTTCTGTCTTTCTTTTTTTTTTTTTTTGTATTCACATCACTGCTATATAGGAATCTAATTCATTCCTACTTGTTAATAGTGTGTCCTTCGACTCTGCTAAACTTTTCTATGTTTCCAGCAATCCTATTGTGGACACCTTAAGATTCTCAATGTATAAAGTCATATTGCTTGCAAATAGCAAAAGTTTCACTTCTTTTTTACCCAGTTGTACTTTTTGATTTCTTGCCATTGCATTGTGAAACTGGCTGGGACTACCCGCAGCTTGTTGATTAAAAGTAGGGATAAGGGACATCCTTGTTGGTTTCCCTTATTCAATGAAAATATTTTCAGCTTTTCTCCATTGAGTGTAATACTGGATTTTTTTTTGTATATGGTTCTTATTGTCTTGAGAATTTTCTTTTCTAGACCTATCTTCTTGGGAGCTTGTGTTGGGAATGGGTGTTAGATGTTAACAAATGCTTTTTCTACATCAATTGATATGATCATTTGGCTCCTCCTATTTCTTATTAATGTGGTGGATTGTGATAATTGTCTTTCAAAGTTTGAGCCATCCCTGGATCCTTGGTATGAATCCCACTTGGTCAGGAGGTATTATTTTTTGATAAGTTGTTGAATTCTATTGGCCAAGGTTTTGTTGAGGATCATGCCATTTTTGTTCCTGAGAGATATTTATAACTCTCTACCTTTGTCAGATCTTCACCTAGTTGGGGTATCAGAGTTTTGCTGACATCATTGAATACATTTGGGAATTTGCTGTCCATTTCTATGATCTGGAAGAGTTTGTGTAGGATTAGTGCCACCCCTTCTTTGAATATTTGGTAGAATTCTCTCACAAAAATGTCATCTGGACTGGACTTTTTTAGTTGAGAATTTCCTGGTGACCTTCCCTATGTCTTCTTTTGCAATGAGTTTGTTCAAGCTCCTCATATCCATACATATTGATCTGGGGTGTGTGTGTGTGTGTGTGTGTGTGTGTGTGTATATATATATATGATTTCATCAGTATTTATCCTTGTCCTCCAAATTATTGAATCTTTTGGAATATAGTTTTTTGTATTACTGTATTAACCTTTTGATTTCATTAGGGTCTGTTGTGACTTCCCCAGTTTCATTCCTAATTTTAGATATTGACATATTCTCCTTCTGTTCTTTCATTAAGTTTTCTAACTTCTTGTCAATTCTGTTGAACCTTTCAAAGAACCAATTTTTGCTTTATTGATTCCCCCCCCCCTTATTTTTCTGTTTTCCAGTTCATTTATTTACACTCCAGTTCTTACGAATTCTTTCTTTTTGATTTTGGAAGAACTATGCTGTTGACTCTGTTCCAATTACTAGAGGTGCTGTGGTAAGTGTAAGGTGCTGACCATGATTCTCTCCTCTTTTTTCAGCTGTGCATTCATTGCAATAAAGTGACTTCTGATAATTGCCTTGCTGCCTCCTATAACTTTTGGTATGATGTGTTATCATTCTCATTACTTTTTAGGAACTTCCTCATTTCCTCTTTATTATTATTATAATTTCTATTTTGGACTTCAGCTTTATGGCTGTAACAGTTACTTAAACTCTTGTTGGCTTGCGAAGAACTGGAGGCTAGCCTGCAAATCAGGTCACAGTGAGATGGCCTCATTTGGAGGAGATAAGGAGAAACATAGCTGACTGGAGGCCAGATACACACTCTGCTTTGTCTTCTTGCTGACAAGACACATGGCATTACACTACAGCCCAGGAGCTGGAGGAGCCATGTGGAGACCCCTACGAATGCTGAGATGCTTCCACTGCCAGTGGATCCACAAGAGTTTCCACCCACTGACCTGTGCTCTTCTTGCATTTGGCATAATTCCATGGTTGATTTTGTGTGAGCCTGAAGAGGAAATTGTAGGTTGATATCAGACATATGGACTAATATCAGACTTGTGGATTTGAGCTGAATTGGACTGGGATATTTTCTTAATATACAGTTACTCTGATATAAAGTTCTCTATTACACACATTTGAGTGCCTCTAGATTTGTTTCTGTAGTCAACCCATACTAATACAATGGTGCTGCGATCAGAGTCGATGGATTGAATGATCTCTATGTGCTTGGATTTTCTTAATCTTGGTATATGTCCCAGCATGTGGTTTGTTTTAGAATGTGAGCCATGTGCACTGGAGGAAAGCATGTATTTTTTTTTTTTGCTGTTGGTTGGAGAGCTCTGTAAATATCTAGGAGGTTGAGTGGTTCCATTGTGGTGTTCCAAGAAAGCAAAATCAAACAAAGAGTGAGATACATTCTGCTATCCCAGAATTCGGGGCACTTTCATGGGATAGTAATTATCGAGTTGGGATGCCAACTGCTCTGAAACTCAGCAGTACCTCCCACTGCATGGGAGGATGAGAAGACCCTCTGCTCCCATAAATATAGACATCCTAAAAACCCACAGGGACGGTTCTCCTCTATCCTACAGGATTGCCGACAGTCAGAATTGACACACTAGCAGTGCGTTTGTTTATTTTCTTGGGGTTATTTTTTTGTCATTGAACTTACATTTAGTTGAGGAGGAAAAGTACACAAAGTTGATGAGGCAAGAAAGACATCAATAGATACCTGAAAGAGAGGTTAACAAATTCGCCAACATAGAGGAACATACTGGAAATAAGGAAGCAATGGAAGAGGGGGGAAATGTAATACAACCTCTAGACTAAAATGAAAAGAAAACCTGGAAATCAAGAAAATTGTTTAGGGTCGGTTGTGGGATAAAGGAGAAAGCGTGGTATATGATAGCACAAGAGAATCCTAATGAGTTGGTGCAGATCAGGTCAGCAGTGCACATCATCAGTTACTCCTCAGAAGAAAGATGATGCTTCCTACTCCAAGCTCAGAAACTCATAGAGGAAGTTCTACCCTGACCTGCAGGTTTATATGAGTAAACATTGACTTGATGGTTGTGAGCAACGAGAATGAAAATATAATCTTTTGGAATGAGATGATAAAGGACATCTGAGATTTTTGTCTTCTGTTGCTGCTGCTGCTGCTGCTGCTTCTGTTGGTATTCATTCTAGTAAGGTGATTCTAACGGGTGGCAACCTGTACAGAAAGTTTTCCAGGTTGTGACCTTTCAGAAATAAAAACTTCCATATAAGTAAGGTAATGGCTAAATCCACATAAGAAGCAAACCAGCCTGTGTGGCCAGTGATAATAAATACTAAAATCTAAGAGCAGAGGAGGGAATGGTATGATATCTTCAATTCTGAGAATCCAGTTTGCAGAAAACTATCGATGACAGTGAGCATCCCAAATCAATTTTCAGTGTCCCCTCTTGCATTAAGCTCCACTGGCGAATCCCCTCTAATCATTGATCAAGGACATAAACAGGTTGCTGTCAGACAGGGTGCCCTGGAAAGTGAACTAACAAGGATGAAGTTAGCTTAGAATTTACCACCTTATCATAGGTTCTCCTCTTACACCTATTTAAAATTTGTTTTAGTTTTTATTATTTTCTGTTATCTTTTCAATTGAGGTCTTTATTTTGTTAGTGTTATGGGGCTTTTTTGGTTAACTTTATTCTGTCTATAAAATCCAGGATATGGCAGTGAAACTATGCAGAACATACTTTTTTTTCTTTTTTCTATTAAAAGAGAAACTAACTAAATTTAATTGCTATTAAAGAGAGAGAGAGAGAGAGAGAGAGAGAGAGAGAGAGAGAGAGCAGACTCACAGCTGTCATTTCCTCCAGATACCATTCCCCTCATTGCTCTGATGCTATACAAGGAGGAAAAGTACTGAAGTGGTTGGCTGGGAGTATCTATGGACAGGCAAGTCCACTTCAAATACATCAGTCTATACAGCTAGTCATTAGACTCATTCTTTTCTGGCACAATGGCAGGTGAAGTGGTGCAGAGGGTGAAGAATTAGGAATAACTAGAACCAGCAAGAGGGATGTGTTTCAAAATGGAGCGTCATGATGATTGCACGGCTCTATGTTCAAATCATTGAACTCCATGATATTTGTCTCATATGCCAATAAAACGGTCAAATAAAGGAAGCAAAAATGTATAAAAGTGCTTAAAACAATGGATGAATATATGGATTGAATATATTCTTTATATGAATATGTAAGAGTTGTACAAGCCCCCCATAAAATAATTAAAAATTATTTGATGCATTAAAAGAAGGTAGGAACATTCTATGTTGAGGGAACTCTGTTTTATATTATTAGAATAATTTTTTAAAAGACCCAAAATTGAAAAATAAATAAAGGAAGACAGTCAACAATCCAGTCTGTGTCCGAGGGGCCTCAGCCTGCAATAGGACTGCCCCCCCTTTCCGCTAGTCGTTGAGCATTCTGTTCCATTCAAAGATTCCACCGCGCCCTCATCGTGATGGTGCAGGGACAGCTGGATCCTACAGGGGATAATTAGATTGGCACGCACTGAGAGCTACCCAGAGTCCCCTTATCTTTTAACGCAGGTAAAACCACACAAGAACACAGTCTCTGCTTAAAGGAATCAGGCCTGAAATGCCAGGAAGACTGACAGAGTCCACTGACTAACAGAAGGTAATATCATTCCACTGACTTAAGTGATTGTGAATTTGACTTTTACCCATGACTGATGGTGAAAGGTGAGAGAGGATGATCACTGCCATCAATTACACACACCGACACTCTCTTGATGTCCAAACAGAATCCTTTGGAAAATGTTTTCATTCTGCATTATTAGGCGTTATTAAAGATATGTATGTGAATGAGCAAACTATTTTCATTTAAAATACACAAAGCTGTGTTTTTAAGGATGTCTCATTATTTGCATGATGATATAAGTTTATAACCAAGGTTCTTTGTGTTCTTTCTGAAAAGCAGGAAAGAAGAATAATCTGTTGCTCCCCCCCACAGCTGTTGACCTTTAATATTAAGTACTTAATTGGCTTCCCTAAGTACAATCTAATGAATTCTTGCACAAGTCTGATGAGACATGAGATTCTGACACCCACCTTCCTTCTGCTAGAGTCAAAGAAAAATGTAAGGGGTTTTTCCTTGCATTTGCTGTTGGTATTGTTGATTTTATCCTGTTTTTTAACTAGAAATTTGGGAATTAATGAAATTTTGAAAATGTTAAAAAGCATTCTTTCCCTTTTTATCCTGAAATCACATAGGAATGCTATTTTATTCCAAAAACATATCTATATATAAAATATTGTATCTTCATAAAAGTTTAAGCCCAGAAAAAAGATGTGTAATCATAAAGTTCACTTGTCATTTATTGAGTTTGCCTGAATAGTATACTCCTTAGGAATTTTTTGGTAGCTTTAAGCTGGGTGATTTCAGTCTTCAATGAGGTGTTACAATGATTATGCAGGTGGGTGTCTGAGCAGCAGTTTTCAGAGTGGACTTCTGGGATGCCTCGAAGTCTCTGAGACACTCAGTGGATTCATTAGGTTAGCTTTGAATCGACACCATGTTTTCAGTGGTCTCTCCCATTCATTCTCTCATGCTCTGGAGTGGGCTTTTTCAGAGGGCAGTGATGCATGCATTCATTACAGATCAAATGCAAAGCTGATATAAACTCCCAGCTGTCTTCTATTAAGCCAGGCATGAAGCATATTTACAAACAACGTTAAACAACGTCATTTTTTTCTAAATATCTTGTTTTGGAAAGTGCAGCTATTTTTCATGAAATGTGTTATTTATTATGACATTTAATTTGTAGATACTGCTGGTAAAGGAATGAATTACTTGTCCAGAGTCACAGAACCAAGATTGGAATGCAGGCACCAGTCAGACTGGCTACTGTATAGATCTTTTAGCCACAAGTCTCTGGGTGACGGGGGTATGAGGACAGCAGAAAGGGGAGGAGGCAGGCATGGAGGAAGGAAGAAAGCCTGTTAACTTATTATTCTGTGCTTCAGCTCTCTTTCTTTCTTTCTTTTTTTCCATTGTGATTGTGGTGGTTCATCGCTAGTGATTCACAAAGACCTCACATACAGCAAAACAATCTACTACCTGTCTGGTACCATCCTGACCATTGTTAGGGTTGAGTCCAATGTCAAAGGCATGGTGTGAATCTGTCACCTCAAGGGGCTTCATTTTTTCTACTACCTTCTAATCTCCTTGGCATCACATCACTCTCTTTATACAGTAATATTTGTACTACTTGAACCATAAGTTTTTATTCTATGAAATTAATTCATGGAATAACCTTGAAACAGTAGCATGAATGAAGCTTGGTATTGATCCTGGCCATTACAATCATCATTATCATTATTACCTCTGTCTCTTGAAAACTTTGTTTTCTTCATACGATTCTCTACTGAAGATGAGCAATTGTTACAAAATGTGTTTCATTTCAGTGAACTCCAATCACCTAATAGTGTAATAGACAACAGAAGAATTAAAGCAGGTATACCTGCTAACATTGATGTGAGAAGGAATCATTTTACCTAGAGTATTGTGAATGAGGTGTTTAACAAGCGACATAATATACTAGGCCCTAGAAAGTGATTTAAAGAGAGCAAACACACAAGCAAATGAAAACAGGATGTAGTCATTTAGCAAGTGTTCCATGAAAGTTTATGGCATGAATGAAATTTAATCATGTCTTAAAAGATTATGGTCATTTTGCTAATAGTGATTGTAGAAAAAAATAGAGGGAAAGGGCAAAAAAGACCTCAAGGTTCTTCCTCTTCCTGTGCCCCTTCCTCCTACCTTCACCCCCACACTTTACCAAGCATGTTCTTCTCTAGAGTCTAATCTCTCCTCATAGCATGTCCAAAGTATGTGAGATATACTTTGAATACAATGTCTAAGTAGAATGGAGGGAAAATATCACAAAAATGTCATTGGCATTCCAAAATTCACAAACTGGTAGGGTGGTTTGATAAAAGTCTGGAAAGAGATTGAGAGGATTATGGTTGAGAAAATTAAAAAAGAAAAGATTTTGATTTAGAAAGCCTTTCAAGGTGGAAACATTGGCCCAGCAGGGGATGCCAGTACTGACCAAGTGCATAGAAATAGAAATGAAAGGTGGCCGTTGCACGTGGCAGCACGGAGGTGGTCTGTGTCTTTGTCAACAGTATCTGTGACGTGTACAGACTCTGTGAGATCACTGGACCAGAGCAGGATGGATGAAGAAAGAATGGATGGAAGGACTTCATGACAGCAACATGGACACATTTTCCTGTAACCAGACCAGAGCAAGGAGCCAACAATAAAGGTCAAGGGAAGTTTTTCCTTAGAGTTTGTGTTAGGTTGGGTTCTCCAGAGAAACGAACCAGTGACACTCCTCTATACACAAGAAAGGATGTCATATCAAGCAGACACTTTAGAATGTGCCCCATCCCAGTGCAATTTAAGTCCATAGGCCCAATGCTAGCTAGTGGCCCTGTGTAGAAGCTCGTCACTGAAGGCTGCTAGCACAAGCCGGTGAGGCAGGAAGCAGGGTGGTCAGGCCACCATGAATACTGAGTTCTGTCTCAAAGTCCAGTGGAAACATGAGAGGGCGCTGGCAGATGTCAGGGAAGATATGAGGTCTCAGTGAAGTCCCTGCAAGGAGGAAGATGAAGTGACAGGGAGGTAGTTTCCAGAGTCCTTCACTCTCAGACAGAAGGTCACACACACAAAGAGGTGTCATCAAGCTACTATTTGATTGACAAGTTGGACTCCACCCCCACCCAAGAGTGTTTCGTTGACATGCAGTCATCCAACCTCCACAGAGTTAGACACCTTAATGAGGTGATGGTTATGTCTTGAGCTGCTTGAACCAACCCGGCAACACCATTAGAGAAAGAACTGCTGTGTGTTCTTCCTGTAAACATGATAACCTTGAAAAATCCACCATCTGCAGGGTGGCTCTCCTCTGTAAGCCTCCAGATTGTTATGAAGAGCAGCTAGCGAGAGGACCCCTAACTAGACTGCTTCGACATTGTACTGAGCTGCCCCATACAGATCTCTTCAAGATGTTAAAAAGCAAATCTGTCACTTTGAAAATGAAGGTGTGCTTGACCCGAGCTGTGGTATTTTCCTAGTGCACACTTGCAGGCTGCACATGGAATGAAGAACGCCAAGGAAAAACTGTGTCTAAATTGCAGAGTTGGAAAAGAATATATCTTGGACTGCCAGAAGAATCAACACATCTTAAAGAAGGACAGCCAGATGCTCCCTAGGTGTGAAGACAGAGAGGATCCCCTCCCATATGTGGGCAGGGAGAAGGACAGTTTGCTTGGTAAAATAGAGGGTCAGTGACAAAGAGGAAGACCTTCTTTGAGATGGATTGCCACAGAGTCTTCAATGATGAGCTCTGTCATAAGAATCCTTGTGTGGATGGCACGATTTTGTCCAGTGATACCTTCTGCAGCACCAGGGTCCCTGTGATTTGGGACCCAGTCAACAAGAAAGGTAAGTTCTGTGAGGAAGAAAGCAAGTCCTTGAAAGATGAGATCAGAAGCAATCCCAAAATGGTGGCAAGAGCATCTTGGCATAGAATTGTAAGAAATTCAAGTCAAATTCAGAAGAGCACAAGAAACCAAGGTGATTCCTGGTGTCAGATGGATTTTGACAGAATCAAGTAAATAGCTACCTATTTTTGTTTTTGTTTTGTTTACTGATTATGCAAAGGCATTCATCGTGGTTACTTGTGTGAATTGTAACAAACTATGAATCACCTGCAAAGGATGGGAAATGCAGAATACTTAATTGGGCTTTTTGGGAAACTGTGCATTGACAGAGAGGCAGCCTTTGAATGGAACAAGCACTTAAGGTTTAATATCAGGAATGTTGTATGTCAGCACCGTGCTCTTTTTTTCAGATGTACTCAATCTGTATGCTGAACAAGTCACCCAGAAATGGAACTCTATGTGGTGTCAGGATTTGAGAAAGACTAACAACCTGTGTATGCAAATAACTTGTGAGGATATTTCAGCCCCTCTTTTTTTTACAGAAAGTAGGGGGGTATTTTGAAGCAGATTAACATCAAAAACTAGAGTCTTCTGTATAAATTATTTGTTAGCATGAAGAAAGGCAAAATCCTAATAGCTGGATCAATGAGAAACATGCTAAACACAGAAAACATTGAAAAAATTCCATTGTCAGAGATTTCATTTTACTTGCATCCATAACCATTGACAATAGCAGCCATCGCCAGGAAACCAAACGAGCATTGCATTGGGAAAATCACAGCAAAATATCTCTTAAAATGGTGAAAAGCCCACATATATACCATTTTTCACTAATGAGTCTGACGTAAGCCATGGGATTTTTCCATTACTCCACATGCATGGAAAACTGTAAATGTGCAAACAAATTTAAAGGAGAATCAATGCCTTTGAATTATGTTGGGCAAGAATATTGGTTATCTTCTGCCAAAAGAAGTCAAAATTTGTATTGAAAGAAATGTAGCCAGTGTTCCTTAGAACCGAGGATGGTGAGCGTTTACCTCCTATACCAGTTCCAGAAAAAGAGCAGCATGCTCAGTCAGCTGGAGAGTCATGGCAAAGAGGAAAATGAGTGGACATCTTCACAACTTGGACTCAGAGGATGGTGAGACTGGCATGGGCTACCTGGTGTTTTGTTCTGTTGTCCACGGAGTCACCATGCTTCAGAGCTGATGGCATGACACCTCGTTTTATCAACAAATGCAGAGACAACACCCCTCTATCTGCTGGGCTAGTGAGTCTCGACCTAGGGAAAGAAGGACTTTCTGTTTGGAGGTGAGACATCTTGAGACACACATCTTTCAAATCTTTTTTTTTTTTTTTGATTCAGGAATTGGTCACATTGAGGTTATTATGTTTATTACACCACTTGTTTAAATCTTCAGGAGAAAATAAAGGCTTGAAAGTAAACAAGTGGCCATCCAGCTCCGAAGCAACAAAGCCCACATGGAAGAAGCACATCAGCTTATGGGACCAAGAAATACCAATGGGATCAATTATCAGGTTTCAAGAACTAATAATCATAACATTATATACTCACTTTCCTGATATGATCACTGACAACGAATGTGTACATAAGCAAATGTGGTGAAGAAACCTGATGGTACCCAGCTATCAAAAGATGTGCCTCTGTGGATTTAAAGACTTGAAGGTAAATAAGTGGCCATTTAGCTACGAAGCAAGCCCACATGGAAGAAGCACAACAGCCTATATGACCACAAGGTGTCAAAGGGATCCGGTATCAAGCATCAAAGACCCAAAAATATATATCATTATAAATGAGGGGGAGTTCAGATTGGGCACCCAAAGCCCATCAATAAGTGAAGAGACATCCTCTTACAGAGGGATTGTAGCAAGGAGATGAGCAGTCTAGGTGCAGTGTAGTAGCAATGAAATGTTCTCAAATGCTTCCTCCCACCGACTATCATTATCTCAATCCTGCCAGACAGATTTGGCTAGACCAGGAATGCACATTGGAATCGAAAATGTGGAAATTTATGATAGATAATCCCTTGAGATTAATGGGGAGTGGTGACACTGGGAAGGTGGAGGGATGGTGGAGTAGAAAGGGGGAACAAATTTCTCAAATCTATATATGACTTCCTCTCTGGGGTGCAGACAATGGGGGGGGATTGAGTGAAGTGACACATTAGACAGTGTAAGATATGAAGAGGTAATAATAATTTGTAAATTATTAGAAGTTCATGGGGGAGGAGAAGGGAAAAGGGGAAATATGGGGAGTCAGAATTAAAAAAATAAAGAACTAGAGGAAAGCGGGGAAGAGGAGCTTATGCTGGAAGTGTTCAAGTAGATAATGTAGATGAATGTAGCAACATGTGTACAAATATGCTTAATACAAATGATGTATTAAATGTTGTAAGAGCCCCCAATAAAATCTGTATTAAAAAAAACAAAACAAGAAAGTTAAAAAGTCTACAGACTTGAACTACATATTAGATTAAATTCTTGCAGGAAATACATTTAGGAGAAAGGGATTTTAAGTACTCAAAATATTATTCAAATCTTATTATTTAAGAAGTCTTAGTGGTGCAATGGATTAGGCATTGGCTTACTGAGTGCAAGGTCCATATTTCAAACTCACTAGCTTCTCTAAGAGAGAATTATGACTCTGTCTTCTCATTTAAGAATTCAGAATCTCCAAAATTCTAAACATGGTCATATTTTTTGAACTGGAAGTCTATGGCAGTGAGTCTTAGAAGTTAATTAACATTTCACAGTTTGTTTTCTAGTGCAGGTGGCTTGATATTCTAAATTTTACTCATGTCTGGTTGTTATAAGCCATCTAATTGCTCTGCACACAGCAATCCCACATACAGCAGAAGGAAGCCCTGCCCAGAGCTGTGCGATCCTCGCCACAGTGGTTCTGCTGGAGCTCACTGGAGCAGCCACCCCATCAGTCCATCTGGTGGAAGGGCCCGGTCTTTTTCACAAATAGAGGGATGCTCCATGTCCAGTGAATAACTTTTGCATTTTCGCCGAGTGCACTTGCATGAAAGCATAGTTACATCCTGGAGCATAGTGACTGCCCAGACTGGAGGCAGCTGGAAGGCAGTGTCCAGTACTCAGGCCGGTGTTCTCAGAGTCCAAAGTAAGGCCTACAGAACTCGGATGGAGCAGTAAACTGTCTCTCTGGGGTGTGCAGAGCTCTTGCACAGTTACTGAGATGGCCAGAAGCCTGAATGGCAAATACTCATCTGACTCTTGAGTGAAATAGTCAGAGGATTAAAATAAAAGGATTCTGGCTGAGCCCCTGTGGCATAGTGGTTGAGTGCGGGACTGCAGCCCACTGGCTTGGAGGTTCAAATCCAGCAACAGTTTGTCCAGGAGCAAGGCTGGGCCTCCCACTCCCACCAGAGGACAGTGATACCCCCAAAGAATAATAAAATAAGATAAAAGAATTCCATGTAAAATATAAAGATAACTGTACACGTAGGTAAATAAACCAGGTGTCAGACTATTTTCCCACAACTAGGTCTCTCCTATACCACCAGAAGGGTTCCAGGTGGCAATGAGGATTAAGCAGGAGAATGCAAGGTGAAGAATCTGTGGTTTGAAACCATCAAGTGCTTTGTATAAAAAGATGTGCCTGTCTGAAAGATTGATTTCAGATTGAGAATGTTGGAACCCTGTGGAGCAGTTCTCTATGGCCTACAGGGCCCCTTGGGATCAGAATCCGCTTGACAATAGCGGGTCTTGGTTTATATGTGTGTTTGTCAAAGAAAGGGTGTGTGCATGAGATGTTTCAGATGCTGGTACTCTCTCTAGCAGTCCTCTGCTTGGGAATCAGCAAACCTCATCCGGATGATGGGCTGATGTTGACCCTTCCTAAATTGTCAAACTCTCTTCAAAACATGTGCTTAGCTGTTTTGTCAGTTTTACATGAATGCTTGAAAAGAATTGATTTGATTAAAAAAAAGTCCTGCAGTGTCTGTTGGTGTGGCCTTTCAAATTCTGTTCTGTAAATCATTTGTAATTGCCTTCCTCTGACTTTGTTTGAATTCCTGCTTTGGGAAAAGTCGGCCCCAGACTTCCCCTACAATTGTGGATAAGTCATATCTTCTGATGATTTTTCTCAGTATTGATTTTGCAAGAATATTTTTAAATATATTTATTGTTTTTAAGCCCCGTCCTGACTCCCTGGCAGGAACCTGGTGGCATGGTAGGTTCCATATTGGGCTGCTAATCACATTGTGGTGCCCCCCTCTCCCCAGCCACAAAATGATTTCTGTTGCTCTTTCATCACTGTAATTTTGCTACTGCTATGAATTGGAGAGACCCCCGTGAAAGGGTCATTCGACTCCCAAAGAGGTCGCAACTCTCAGGTTGAGGACCACTGATCTAAGGCTATTTACTCTGTGAAGTTTATAGACTCATCTCCAGTGGAGGAACATGTCTCTTCAATCTTAAAATGCAAGCTCCCCAAAGCTGCAATTAATTTCCTTAAATAAGACTTGGTGCTTCCCTGAAAATAACAGAAAATGGAACAACAGAAAAATGTTACCCAGAACATATAATTTCTTCCTTTAAAGCATTTGTAAATAGTCTGTTATATTTTAAGCATGCAGTTCCAAAAAAATCAAGATATTTTTGGTAGTGGAGAATCTTTCATCCAATCTTTTGCAGACTCCACTGAGCATAACAAAAAATAATGACCTATTGAAAAAGGATTTGTATTTTTCAAATGTATTTATTCTTCACTTATTTGTTTATTGACATTACCTCAATCAAAAAAAATTTAAGGACAAACGTTGGAAAAAACTGAACCATTGCGATTTGACAATGAAAATGTTAAGTATTTCTTTAAAGCCTGATATTTTGTCTCTTGGGTCAGAAACTATTGAAATTGGTGCCAACTCCCCACTGCCCCAGGAAATTGTGTGGATGCTACAAGTGACATTTATAATGTGGAACCGACCATTTGAGGACTAACTTCTACCTTCTTTACCTTGTTATTCTCCTACTTTTGCACTTTTTTTAGTGGATGAGTAGATGCTGGAGAAAGGTGAAGCTGTCTGCATCCTTCAAGACTGATGCTCTTGAAAACACTCAGGAGCTGTTCCACTCTGTCCTTTGAGGTCTGGTGTTGATTCCTTTCTAAGTGGTTAGTTTCAGGCTCCCTAACTCAGCTGTAGTAGCATGAAGAAAGAGTTACCCAAATGCAATGATACGCTTATATTATCTACACCTGGATCTGTGCCCACGGTATAATCGTATGGTTCCTGAAACAACTTCACACCAGATCAATATTTTATGGATGAATGAATAAATGCTAATTGAATCCTGGAACATATTTTGAACAGAACCAGCAGGTCAAAAGCCTGCGCTTGCAGTTCTTTGCTGACACACTGCACCTGAGCTTACTCTCAGAACCCAACTTCATTCCAAGTTAGCACATCCTTGACCCTCCCTATCGTATTGTTTGCCCTGGGAACCTCACATATTTAAATAAGTCACTTTGCATAAAATCAAGAAGGCGCATCTTGTAGTAGCACAATTAGCAACTGTAAGAATAAATTGCTTATATTTAGGACAACAAATCTAAACAAGGCTTAGCTTTCCAAGAATACCAATCTATAAAAAGCACTAGAGATTGCTATTGCCAACAAGAACTAGAAACAGAAGGAATAAAACCAAGTAGTTTCTGTAAATTATAAGGCCATGAGCAAAGTCGTAGACTGCATCTTAACCCCACTGCACTTCAGCTCATTCTAACTGACAGCAGCCCTGTAGGATCGGGCAGAGTTGCCCCGTAGGACGTAAGACGCCAGGCTGTAAGCTTCATGGAAACTGACTGCTCCATCTTTCTGCCGTGGAACCTTTTCAGTGAGTTATAACAGTCCACCTTTGGTGAGCAGCCAAGCCCTTAACCACTGGGCAATGGATTCCTCATTGCCTCTTAGAGGGCCTCATCAAGAGAGAAAATGAGAGGAAAAGGGACCCATTTCTTTTTTATGATGTTAAAACAATCATTGATAAAAATCATGTCATTAAGAAGGATAACAGATTTAATAATGGTAGCATGGCTGACAGAGCACTGACGACACAGTGTGTTCTGTGCTAGAAGGTTAACTACAGGTTAATTGGATCTAACCCACCTGGGCTCTTCAGGAGAACGATTCGACTCTCAGTCTAGTCCCTTGCAGTTACTGTCTCCACACCCACGGGGGCTGCTATGGGTCAGAGTCCCTCCATGGCAGCGGCTTTTTGGTGTGGTAGAGCTGATGTTGGCTGCTGTCCACTGGATTCCAGCTCATAGTGACTCAGAGGGATGGTGGAGAATGGTCCCATCTGGTTTTTCTTGACTTCTCTCCTCGTACAAGCTGATGGCCAAGTCTTTCTGTCCCAAGACCCTCTGGGTCCAAGGCGCTGAAAATTTAACTCTTGCCCCCCACCAGAGAGTACTGATACCCATACACTGTTTGAAGTTAGTTCTGGGTCACCTACCTTTTTGAACACATGAATTAAGGAAATTCTGAGGTCACTTCACTTGATTATCCACTGACATTTTTACTAAACAGGCCAACATCTAGATGGAATATGTGATTTCTGGGTCCTTGTGTGTTAGAGCTCAAATTTACCAGCAAACCCATCATCATCCAAAGATAGATGATCAGAAGTCTTGTTCAAACAGCCTTCATGTTGGTGGAAGAATTTCAGGAATCCATATGGTAGCTTTTCTCCTCATTCCTGGGCAAGAAGCAAGGAGTATGAGGAAGCTGGCATTGCACTCGATTACTGGCTTCTTCAGCAAATTTTTTTTCAAATAATTAGTTTGGGCTTTAATGTTCAGCATGACTGCTTTCCCACATCACAGATGTCACAGCTCATTCTCTCTGTTCTTAATGAATCATGCCACAGAGATCTTGGACAGAAAGTAATCCATGAGAGGTTAGGGATTCAGGCCAACAAAAAAGTTGCCTTTATTTATTTTAACACAATGCCATTCATATTTATTCACCATCATTGATGACTTCTTACTCATAGCATTTTCCACCTTTCTTTATAATTGGGATGAGATTTGAAAGTTTTAAATAAAAGTCAATTTGAGGTTTACAAAGAGTAGTTCTCTGTCCCAAGGATTTTGCCATTCCCCCTCTTAGGCATCCTTTGTTACCTCTCTACACACAGATAGCGATGTCTCCTGCTCACGCTCCATTATCACGTGTTACCTTCTATTGTTCTCAGCTGCTCAAGCAGGATGAAAAATACAAGGGGTTGGCCTCAGATTTTAGACTCCGAATCTCAGAAACACTTTCCGAATGTATGCCAGATTTCACGTGGAAAGGGAGTCAAGGTAATCTAGTATTCTTGTTCCTTTAAAAGATGTGGGACCATTTGTTCTTTCTCAAACTCTGTACATATCTCCAGTTTTTATTCCTCCTGTTGAAAAAACTCGAAAGTGAAACTCAGACTTTAATTCGCAGTCCCCAACGCCATGCTAAACAACAGTGCCGACCAAACTCATGACCTGATTGTATCTTTGTTTTGACGAATCTTTCTCTTACTCAGTCATCTACACACTGGGGCTCTTCCTTCACTTTGTTCTGGGGAGATTTAAGCACATCCACTTTGGAAGAGGAATAGCCACAGGGTTCTGTAGAGGTAAGGACATATTTTGGAAAAATACAATCCCTGGGGAAGGGCATCCTATTGGGTAAAGTAGATGGGGCATTCAAAAAAACAGGAAGGCCATCAAGGAGCTGGAGTGGACACCAAGATTGCAACAATGGTCTCAAGCACAGGAACACACATGAAGACAGTGCAGGACTCAGAGTGTTCCCTTCTGCTATAAGATTGCTATCGTTCTGAACTGATTCGATATGGCACCTATCAACAACATTGAGCAGATTTCTGCAAAAATAGGAGGCTGTGATGCTTGTCTTGGTAAGTTGCTTCGTTTGATGTTTCTTAACACAGAGTTGTCGCCTGAGCTCCATGGAGTAATGTCCCCAGTGTCTTCATCCTCTCTCGGTTGTGGTTACTTTGCCTCTGTTTGCATCTTTGATGTCTGGGACCTTCCATCATCTCTTCACACAGAACCCCCAGCCTCTTGAAGTTTGCTGCCTCATATCTTACCACTCAGTTCTGATTTCCTTGCTTACATTCACAGATAATGTAAAGAAAATGAAAACCAGTTTTCCAACAATGACATGAGAGAGTTCACTCTTGCTTTTAAGTGTTTTCAAAGTCTTTCTAACATGTATCATATCATTAAACTCCCATCATTATGCTCTGACATTAGTTTTTAGATCTGCTTAGAGGAGGAGATTTGCCAAATGAAAAAGATGATCATAGTGCCATTAATTTTAAAAGCTACATTACCTTAGAAATGTTCTTAACATTGAAAGGAAATGGATGAGAGGAAGAGAGGGTCTTTGATTGAACTGCTCCATGCCATTTGATCTGATGACAGACACATTTGACTTATACCTAACACACTTACCTTGTCATAGGGGATAACACCTTTTTGCACAAAAAAATGATGCAAGGCCTGGTGATAAGAATAGCTGTGGGGAGATTGTGCTGGTTTCTATGAATTCACAAATGGATAAGGCACTAAGAAGGTTGGACTATGGCTCTCAAAGAGTTGTCTCAGAGGCATAGGACAGCGGCAAATATTTCAAACAATGAGAACTGAAAGAAATGTTCCTTTCTAGATATGATTGTAAATTAGGTGGGATGGGAGTACTTTGCACACCACAAAGCTTATATTCAACTACATGAGTTGCTTGGCCCCATCTTCCAATCTTCCACCCCCTGCTTACTTTAACCCCACTCCTTTGTGCTCTCTTCACCCTCTTAGGGGTTCCTACTTTCCAATTCACCCAAGTTCACACCTACTAACCCTCTCAGCTGTTGTTTCCTCTTCTCTCCTTTGTCCTGGATCACCCTCACCTTGGTAACCTCCAAAGGCCTTTGCTTTGGAGATGGAAGACTTTGTCTTTTTTTTCCTTCTCTTGTCACAGTGGACCCATACAGTTTTTGCACTTTCTAAGATTGACTAATTTCACTTAATTTTCACCAATTTCACACAGTGTTTGGCAGGTTTCTTTATGCCATGAAGAGCTTCATGATTCCAGCACTTTTTTTTAGTGGTAGAGCGCAGCATTCGTAAATGCAGAGGACAGCACACTAAACATCATTCGTTGCTTAGAATTTGTTGATATAGTGATCCCAATTGGTGTGGCAGTTACATAACTCTGTGCCATCTTGAGGGAAGGGGTGGAGTCTAGCCTGTCAATCTGGTCATAGCCAATGAGGCTCCATGAGGACATGACCTCCTAAGGATTCTGGGAAGTCCTAGCTTCCTCCCTGAAGGCGGGCCACACATTCTCCCTGTGAAACTTTTGTGTTGACAAGCCACATGGAGCTACACTAATAGAGCCAGACCCTCGGAGCGGGAGGAGCCATGTGGAGACCTGCCCCAGCACGGAGATGTTGCCACAGCCACTGGATCCACAAGACTCCCCACCCACTGTCCTGTGATCTTGATTCAGGATCATTGCATGTGTTGTGTGAGTCTGAAGAGCAATGTGGAGACTGGAATGGAACATGTGAGCTAATATTAAATTTATGGACTTGATCTAGACTGGGCTGGGATGTTTTCTTATTATGTAACTACTCTTCCATATAAAATTATTTCCTAAACATATGTGTCTCTCTGGAATAGTTTCTCTAGTCTGTTTGGATGAACACAATTGGTAAGTAGCTTTCTCCTCATTTTTCTCCTTCTACTGTTCTCAGCCACCCCTCCCTTGCTGAAAAGCAACCTGCTTCAGATGAACAAGGTCAGGTGGAAGGTGAAATGCAGTCACCTCTTGCTCCTTGGTAAGAACCTTTGATCTGCATTCTCAAGCAAGCCTTCAGGAGTGGGATCGTTTGAAAGCACAATTGGCATTATCTTGCTGAAAATCTCTTTGTGGCTAATTGATCATGGACTAGAGGGAAGGAACATAGGATCAACAGAATAATCTCAGCTTCTGAGAAAAGAAAAACAAAACAACCCCCCTTTTAAAAAGTGTCTGGCAAAAATTAGATCAAGATGTTTGCATGTCTCTGAGGACCCAGGGAGTCCTGGTGGTGTCATGGCTGTTTGGGAGGCTGTGAAGTGCAAGGTCAGCAGTTAGAGACCACCAGTCGCTCCTCAAGAGAAGGTGGGGGCTTTCTCTTCCAATCAGGAGTGACAGTCTTGGGACTCCAGAATAACACTTGGACCCTCTTCTATAGAGTCCCTGTGAGTCAGAAACACCTTCAGATTCATGAGTTTGGCTGCTTATTTGACATCCATTTGTGTCAAGCTACTCAATACCTGTGCTCTTTAGATGTACAAGCTGTAGACTCACAGAAACAACAGCCTTTTCTACCTTGAGACCAGACAACCGGCTGGGGCCTGGGTCCTCCCACGCACATGTCCAAGCAGACATGCTTGGTGGCCAGCCTCCAGCAGACAAGAAGCTCCTAGGAAGCAGCAAGGACACAAGAAGCCCTGCCCACCGGTGGGGTCTGGAGCCCTCCCCGACACTAGCATCACAAGACCCTCTGGACTCTGTGCTGAGACAAAACCCTGGGGTCAGCCGGCAGGGAAATAACAAACTGACTCCTCAAAAAATACTGCTCCCCTTCAACAAAATCACATGCCTGTGACCAAATGGTCAACACTTGCTTTAAAACCAGGACGAAGCTGTAAGAGCGTAAAGAAACTCTCAAAACTCACTGCCATTGAGTTTTGCGGATTCATGGCAACTCTACTAGAAATAAAACAGCCGGAACAGAAAATTTGAAATTATTTTCATGCATTGTGAAGAATGTAACCAATGCCTTTGAATAATTTGTGTAGAAGTTACTGATTATAAACATATATGGTTATGTAGGCCTTCACCGGAAACACAGTAAAATATGATTTGGCCAATGAAGGAATCATTATCTCCTCCACCATACACGTTTGCAGACGATGATAATCAGCCCAGAGCCGGCTTGCTGCCATCCAGCCACTGCTGACTCATCGCAACCGGCTGGGGGTGTCTGAGTCCGTAACGGTTTCTACACAGAGTCCAGTCTTTCTCCCAAGGTCTGCTGGTGACTTCCAACTGCTGACCACGCAGGTCGCAGCCCAGTGCACAACCGTTGCACCACCCAGATCACTAGAGACACCTAGAGGAATGTCCTTTTGTATCTTTTGTCATTTATAACCATATCATTGCTGTAGGGAAGAGTGTTTATGGACCTTCTATTATGTCTAACGCTCAAGGCACGTGGATAAGCAAAACACACACCAGACTGTATGCCAGCCCTTCCAATCTGACAAGCCTGAGACTCTTACGTTAGGGAACACAAAAGAGAGCTAAAAAGATATGGTTCCCCAAAGCACAGTTTAAATAGAATATGTTCTATGACGAAACATAACCCCAATGTTGAGTGCTAGCCTTGGTGGCGTAATGGTTACGTATGGGGCTGCTAACCTCATCATTAGTAGATCAGAATCACCAGCTGTTCTGCTGGGGAAAAATGGAGGCTTTGTCCTTAGGTCTAAAGAGCAATGGTCTCAGAAACCAACAGGGGCAGTCCAGCCCTCGCAGTCCTAAGGGTCACAGTGAGTTGGAATCAACTTGATGACAGTGAGTCTTTGTGAGACAAATCACACCCTATTTGCACACAAACACAGCATTTTTTCAACTTAAGAAATGAAAAACTTTTTAAGTCTACTAAACAGCAGTTTTAACAAACTGCCTGATGGATATCAGTTTTGCTGAATTGAGTTTGTACATAAAAATAACCTTGCTCTTTAATTGCTGCAAGATTATAAATAGCATTGCCTTTGTGTCCCGGCTGATAATGAAGACCAAATGTACATATGTGAACAGTCCCTCATCCAATTTTACTCTTATGATTTTGCTGCAAGGTAATTATGATTCCAATCTGTCCTTTGGTGATGAGATTTATTACAGTTCACCAGAAAGATAATGGGCCGACCTAAGACTCAATGCCATTTGACAAGCTGTGGTGCCTCCACCCCATAAAAAGGCAGCTCCAGGGGCCGTGGCTGGATGCTAGGTTACCATTCATGCAAATGGTTTCTACACTAGCCATGTGTTGTATTGTAGCCAAGCAAGGTAAGCCTAAGGTTACCTGTTCTTAATTACTAGCCCAATCTGAAAAATCACAGATGAATTTTACCACATCTTTTGATATGCTGAAAAGCATGTAATACTCAGATCAGTAAATGAGCACAAGTCAACCTGTGCTAATGTTGCTGATTCAGTCCATCGCCTTTCCAATTCACTGGCATCAAGTCAATTCAGACTCATAGAGAAAGTAGGAGACAGAATGGAAGGGACCTATGAGGCTTCCCAGGCTGTCATCTTATGGGAACAGACAGCCTCCTGTACTCAACAGTCACTGACCTTATCGATATTCATTTTCTTCCTTGATCCGAATGACATGGAGTTTTCCTTTATGGCTCCCATATCAATTTCCTCCCCCATTTCAAGCCTGTAGCACAGTCATGCTCCACTATCCCCTGATCATGGGTGCAGGAGGTCTCTGTAGCCTCATGAGGCCTTCTTCGGTCCCCTCCATTCCCCACTGAAGTGCACGTCTCTAAGACACACCGCGCTCTCAGTGGTTGCTGCTGTTAGGTGTCCTCCCCCGGCTCTGACACACAGTGATAAAGAACAAAACCCTGCACGGACCTTGTGCCAGTCTGGGTAAGCGAGGGAAACAAATCCACAGAAACTCATAGGTATAAGAGAATTTTATATGAAAGGTAAGTGTACATTCAGAAAGCTTCCCAAACCAGTGCTGCCCAAGCCCATAAGTCCAACATTAAGCCATATGTCCAATACCAATCTACAGAGTCCTACAAAACACATGCAATGATGTCAACTGCAGGAGGAAAGCCGAATCAGTGAGTGTGTAAGCATCTCAGCACTGACAGAGGTCTCCCCATAGCAACTCCAGCACCGTGGGCTGCCTCAGCGTAGGCCATGTGACTTCTCCTCATGGATGTCTTACAGGAAGTGAACCTTGCCACCTGAAGCATGGAACTGACTAAAGCAGCGGTACTCTGGTCCAACTATCAGAAAGCAAAAGACCTGAGAACTAGAAAGGCAAAGCTCACTGAGCCATTATCTTTCCACCATTCAACTAATCCCATATGTGTTTATCCGCCAGGTTGGCACAAAAGAACTTAGCTATTTCAGTCCTGCATCATTTCCACAATTGTCCCCAGGCCAAAGCCCCTTGATACAGCTTTTATCAAGTCATCTTGTTGAGGGCCTTCCTCTCTTTTGCCAGCCCTCCACTTTACCAAACACGGTGTACTTCTCTAGGAACTAGTCTCTGCTAACGCTGTGTCTACAATATGGAAGATGAAGTCTTGCTGTCCTTGCTTTAAAGGAGCACTGTGACCTAACTTCTTCTAATACAGGTGGGTTGGTGCTTTTTATGGTCCATGGAACCTTCAATAGTCTTCTCCAGCATCACAATTCATATGCATCTGTTCTACAGCCTTTCTTATTCAATATTGAAATTTCACCTACATAGGATGTAATAGAGAACATCAAAGCTTGGGTCAGGTGTGCCTTGTCCTAAAAGTAACATTCCTGCTCTTTAATACTCCTTTGAGGTCTTGTACAGCAGATTTATCTTGTGCAATACATCTTGACTGCTGCTTCCATGAGCATTGATGGTAGAGCCAAGTAAGACAAAATTCTTGACAGCTCCAACCTTTTCTCCATTGATCATGCTGTCACCTATTCATCCAGCTGTGAGGATTTTGATCTTTCTTACATGGAGCTGTAATCCACACTGAAGGTCACCATCCTTCACTTTCATCAGCAAGTGCTTCCTATCCTCCTCACTTTCAGCAAGCATAGATGTGTTATCTCCATATCAAAAGTTCTAAATAAGCCTTTCTCCAATCTTGATGCGCTATTTTTCTTCATATAATTTTCTTTACATACACTCAGCTGGTATATTAGATAAGTGGTATAAAAGAAGAATTGACTTGTACAGTTCAGTTCAATGCATAGGTTAGACATTAAACTGGAGGTTTCTTCTGACTCTAATAGTTTTGGGTATAATAAATCCAAGTTTGGCAGGAACACCACAGGAAGGTAGCTACAGAGGCAGGTCAGGCTGATGAATGAAGAGACAAATGAATCCAAGGTCCACAGGTCTAATGGCAGAATACTCATGGCTCCAGAGCTCATCAAGCTATAGGGCAGACCACTGAGTCGAGTCCAAAGAACCAGGGTTTGATGAGTCAGATGAAGCACTGTAAGCATTCCCAAGCATGCACTTATATAGAAAGCAAGCACCGCTACCTCCTTCAGAGATCCTTCTGATCAATTACATCTGGGCTTTAACATGAACAAAAGAGATTTATTCCTCCATAACCCTTTTGATTACATTGTGTTAGATCACATGATGAGGGATTACTAGGCTCTGACTGTCAAATCATGGAGCATCCTGATCCAACCAAATTGACACAAAAGCTAGCTATCACAGATGATCTCCTTCAATGGCTTCTTAGACTACACCACAGGATGCTAGTGTAGCTAATTTCTTGCCAGATTCTTCCAAACCTAGAAAACAAACAAAGAAGTTTGTCAAAGAAATTGACAAAGATGCTCTGACATCAAGTCAATTCCAATTGCTAGCAACCCTACTTGACCAAGTAGAAATGCACTGTGGGTTTCTGCCACTGGAACTTTTTAAGGGACTAGAATGCTTCATCTTTCTCCTATGAAGAGACCTATGGATTCAAACTTGTGACCTCATAGTTCAAAAACCCCACTACATCACCATTTAAAAATTAAAGAAAATGAAGAACCAGTTGCCACTAAGTTGATGCTGATGTCTGGTGATGCATGTACCCATGTATCTCAGAACAAATGGGTGCTCATACATTTTCAATAACTGGTTTTACAAAAGAATATCACCAGCCTTTCTTTTACAGAAACTGAGTGGATGCAGCCTCCAATCTTTCAGTTAACACTGTGCCCCCTTCTGGTTTGTACCACCTATTGATGCCTCAGTTAATCTCATGCCTCCATCTTTCCTTTGTGGTCCATCCTAGAAAATAAGGTCTCTTCTCAGAGGTTCATATTTCGGGAGAGCTTATTTGTTCCTCAGCACTGTTGGGTAGGAAGAGACCAAGTCGTGCAAATGGCGGAGGATGTCTAAGGAGACTTGTCCTTGAACCTGCAGCTTCAGCCACATCCTCAGGTCTTGAAAGTTCAAAATCAAGAATGAGCATCCTGGTTCTTTTCTTTAATTGCTGCTACCTGCTGGCTACCATGAGTCAGGAGGTTTCAGCATGATAAATGTCTGCTGAGCAAAGCATGGTACTAGGTACAATGGAGGGATCATCCATTCATTCTCCCCTCTAGCCTGTCCAAGCAAGTTACTCAAAGTGACTGCCTGGATGGCTGAATCTTTGGGTTTAGGGGAACAGCCCAAGACTGGCAGGGAAGTGAGATATTTATTGCCTGGGCCTCAGTGCAGTGGAAATCTGGGTTGGTATGCACAATGAGGAAACAAGGGATTATGTTAATACACAGTCAATGGGCTAGTGCATGCCCAGTGGAGACACAGGAGCTAAGATAACACAAAGGAGACTGGTGGCAAAGGGTCAGCAAAGCATGCCCTCCACTTTTTAGCTAAAAGTACCAGTAAAATGTCTCTGGTTAAAAGCTCTGAAAAGATACAGACCATGTTTAGCTTTTTAGAATGGCAGTTGTTATTGTTGTGTATGTATTATGTGTATATGTGTATGTACCTTGTGTGTGCATGTTAACACCTACACCGGGGAACACATTGCAAAGTCGATTCTCTCTCCCAAAGACCCTACAGGACAGAGCAGAACTGCTTCCTAGTACTCGTGAGTCTATAACTGGTTATGGGAGCAGATACCCTCTCTTTTCGGCCATAGCATGATTCATGGGTTTGACTAGTCAGTTGAAGAATTAGCAGCCTAATGCTTAACCCATGATGCCACCAGGACATCTATGCTTGTGCATCTGCAGGAAAACATGCATATACTCATGTGTATATATACCTACATATAGCGAGAGATACACTTAGGTTTGTAATACATGTAAATGTGTGTATATATATGTATACTTATGTTTTTAAAATTTGTGGAAAAATTGCACTATCTTTTGATTCCATTTTTCCACAGAACTTGTAAAGCACCCACATAGATATCCTGGTGGGGCAGTGGGTAAATGGCTGAACTGTTAACCACAAGGTCAACAGTTCAAGCTCACCAATTGCTCCAAGGAAGAAAAGGTCACTCCTGTAAAAGTTGATAGCCACCAAAACCCTGTCAAGCGGTCCTACTCTGTACTACACTTTGAGACAAAATCAATTGACAGTACACAGCGCACAGAGTGAAGGTCTATTTCAAATGCTTAAACCATATTTACAATAACACAAACTTTTGGTCAAGTTGAATATATAAACCTAATATATATCCAATTTTAAGAAAATGTATGCTACATTTAGCTGCTTAATTAGCATATTACATAAATGACATATTAATTTACATATATAACAGATGTCCACTTTTATACAAAATCATTTCATTCAAGCTGTGCATGGGCAAAAACCTGTGCAAAAGATAGAATAAATAAAATTTCTGGATTGGATTTTTTTTCTTTTTAAGTGCACTCTGTCAGGCACCCTGTGTAAACATCCAAAAAGACTGTATCATTGCAAACTATATTTTCTCCAGCCAGTTCCTTGGTCTTCTCCGAAATTGGTCTCTTGGCCATTCCTCTAAATTAGCATTTAATTTAATTTCAGGGAAATACTTTATCTTCAGGTTTTGAAGCATTCCATGGGAAAATGCATTTACCTTTTGGTGCCACTGAGTCATTTCCAAACCACTGCAGATCTGCACCATAGACCAACCACAGCCTGCCAATGCCCTCCTCAATTGTTCCTACACTCCAGCCCAGTGTGGCAGCCACCGTGCCAATCCATGTCAATTTGCAAGTCACTGGTATTGCCAAATTCTATCACCCAATCTCCAGCTTCCTTTTGGTCTCTAGGTCCATCATTATAACTACTGTTTCTTCTTTGTATCTACCTTTTGCATTCCAGTGGTCAAGGCATCTTGGGTATATGCTTGGTCAATTTCCAACTAGAATCCTTGGTAGAATTCTTCAATTTCTTCCTCACTAGCTTTTTCAATGATTTGAATAATCGTTGTATTGATTGGATCCCCTTGAATTAGAGAGATATAATCCTGTCATACATAGCACAATACTTCATGATGGATTCTGAAATGTACTTTTTAGCAATGTATGCCACCACATCTTTCCTCTTGATGTGTTAGGCCTGGCATAGAAAATCTTTTGATTTTCTCATTCAAAATGGCCAGCACTAGCCCATTTTAGTCCACTGATTTCTAGGCAATTGTTCTTTATGTGTTAAGATCCAAAAGACTCTACACCCACAGGCTTGACCAGAATCTCATCACCACGATCCCCTCCAAGCTGAGAAATCAGCTCCTCCACTGATTTAGAGTGCACTGGAACCTGAGAACCCCATCCCCTGGCACTGTCTCTGACTAGCTTCCATGGCCATTCATTAGACCTCCAGTATCTGACGCTTCAAAACGGTGCATCAAGTTTCAGGTTAGTTTTTTGATGGTGAGGAGGGAGCATGTCCTTCTTCACTGTCTGTTCTTAGTCTGAAATGTGTTCACTTTGGGTAACGCTGCTGACATTCGAAATATCGGTGGAATATCCTCAGTATCACAGCACCACACTATCCACCACTGTATGACGAATTGACATACATTTTTGGAAAAAATCATAGTGTGCACTGTGTTATATATAATAATTATAGGCATAATTATTACAAAAGCAATGAAGTACATATAGGGATGCATCTAAAAGCCCAAAGAAGCATGGCACTAATTGATAATGAAAAATGTTCCTGATCCTCTCAATGCCTCCACTCTCCTATATGAAGAAAACAGCTTTAAAAATCCCTAGAAGACTGCAAACTAATGAATGATGCCTACACAGACTTAGTGTCAAAGTATGTGGGAGAAAAAGGAGTATCTACTCCCATCAAGAGTGACGGTCTGGGAAACCCACAGGGAGAGTTCTATGCTGGCTTAGAGCATGGCTGTAAGTCAGCATGGACTCAGTGGCAGCATGGAGTTTGGATTTAAATGTCAAAGTGAGGTTGTAAAAGATTATCGTTGAATATGTTGCCATTTAACATGAAAAACTTGCTCCTTTTTTTCCTTACCTTTTAGCAGACCCATTTAAGCATTCCAAACTTAATTCTGAATTCTAGAGTCTCCAATCAGGAGTATTTCAATAAGCCACGTATCAGGGAATTTTTTCAAAAGGAAAGAAATCATTTACTTATGTTTTGAGAAAATTATTGTGCCTTTAAAACAAATATATTGTCATGTTTAAATCGCTGCCTGCTAAAGTTATTTAAATATTTAGAATAAGCCATAATAGATAATGCATTTATGAAAAGCTTTTGGGAAAAATTATTTAATTCCATCAAAGGCATGGGGAAAATAGAACAGTGAAGCAAAATTTTACACTAAAAACCAATATAGCCAATGTGTATGATTATAAGGAAATATACAAGATACACATATACTGAAGAAAACTTGCCTTAAAATAAATGTGAATTAGCTGAAGCCAGCTGAAATCCATGAATAACCCATAGGAGATCCATAGCCAATGAAAAATAAATTACAAGCTTTATTTGAATATATTAGAACAAATTTTGCCAAACATAAAATTAAAGCTTCATATCATTCTTCAATAAATTCAGCCAGATACACCAATATTTTCCCAAGAGTATAATGCAGGCAGCAGAAATAAAGTCAGTTGGCATATTTTAAAATGTGCACGCTATTCCTTTGATCTATGTTTATATGACCAAATACTATATCAAGGCCTTTATTAATTCTAAAAAATATTTTAATATACAGAATTTTTAATAAGGTAAATTAATGTGCATTTGTATACCCACCATTCTAAAAAATATTTTAATATACAGAATTTTTAATAAGGTAAATTAATGTGTATTTGTATACCCACCACTAAGCTACCTTATACTTTAACAAGTTGTCATTTTTGACAAAAAATTGGCGATGCCTGTGTACATTGTCCATGACAATACCCATTATTATGAAAATAATACTGATGGTCCTTGCTCATCTTTTTCTTCCATATTTTATTATGTGTTCAAACACATATAAATATTGAAAGAATTTCACATTTCCTGTATGCCCATAGTCCAGATATTGCAATTAATATTCTGTTTAAATTGAGTAACCACATATAAATTCATATCATATCTGCCTACACATTTATGTACACATATGAACATATGTATACATATTATAGGCAATTTGCATATGTGTATAAATATATATCTATAATAAATATCTATTGAATGGCTTATTGGTTGATCCATCTACTTCTAATCTCTACAAAAGATGTCTTTAAAATATTAAAAGTAAAAAAAGTCACTTAGAAGATTACGGTGAACTTGACTAAAACCATGATGTTTTCATTCACTTCCTGTGCCTGCTAACTGGCTACAACGACTACAAAGACCAATGAAGAATGGATGCGTTTGAATGACAGGGGTGGCAAAGAAGAGCTAATAGCATACAATTCCCATGATGCTCTCTTGAAGTCATTGTGTTCGGGTTCATTGAGACTGCATGGTTTTAAACATTAAATGCTTCGACTGTTGCTGCTTCAAAGCTGTGCATTCTGCAGCAATGAGCTCCTGCCCAGGAAAAGTGGAGAGACTGGTGGAGAACCAGGCTGTGCTTCTTTCAGTTGTGCACAAGGTAGCCCTGGGACAGATCCAACAACCAACAAGAACAACAAATGGTACCGTAGGGATTACATGAGTTGAGACTATTTTTATTTATCCATAAAAGTCATAGAAATGTGGTGCTGCTAAAAAAAAAAGAAAGAAATGTGGTGCCGCCTCTAATAATCTTCTACTCAATTGTTCACCTCACTTTGTAAATAACTGTATTATCCTTGAATGATGCCGATGCTATGTTCAACTATTTTCACTTATTTGTTTTCATTTTCATAATGTGCAACCCACGAATAGAAAGAGAACGTATGACCTGAGCAGTGACCATTCACCCTCCTCCGCCAGGCCCTGGGTGCTCAGAAAATAGGGAGGGAAAGTAGAACTGTGCCCTCAGGCTTCCAAGGCTGCAAATCTTTACAGGAGAAGACTCTGCTTATTCCTCGTCCTGGGCAAGGTTTGCTTAGATTTCAATTTAAATGATGTGCTCATTCTCAGGAAAGAAAGTGGGACTTTGTATGTCTGCCAAGAGTTTCAGTCTCAGAAACTCTCAAGGGCTGTCATGTCCTCTATGGTCACTACGGATCAGTTTCGACCCCTTGACAGTGCATTTGGCTTTGGTGCCTTTGAATTATAGGAGTGGCAAAAGATATGGAAAGAATGTAAACTGCAAAATTAAACTACTCTGTCTCAGAAGAAGTACAATGGGAATGGGCCTTAGAAGCAAGGATGGAAAGACTTTCTCTCATGTATTTTGGGCACATTGTCAGGAGAGATCAGACCCTGGCAAAGGACATAATGCCTGGTAACATGTAGGGTCAGCACAACAGGGGAACGACCTTGATGAGAGTGACTGACACAAGTAGCCACAACAATCGGCTGAAAGACGACAATTGGGAGGGTGGCCTGCAACTGGGCAGTGACTGAATCCCTATGATTCAGAACCAAGTGGATGCCTCTCTCTCTCTCTCTCTCTCTTTCTCTCTCTCTCTCTCTCTCTTTCTCTCTCTATATATACACACATATACATATATACATATACATATACACACATACATATATCCTACTTGGTTCTTTCATCCCACCAGTTCTATTCTTATAGCTATCACATGCCTCTTAGATAGTGGATTCTTTTTTTCATATAAGAGGTTGATATACAAGAGGAATGGAACATTGCGAAACATAGCAACCCAGTCCAGTCGGAGTCCTTAAGTCCAATATTAGCCCATATGTTCGATACAAATCTATAAAGTCTTTTTTCAGACTCATGAAGGACATGCAATGATGCCAGGACAATCACAGGCTAGTGGGCTCAGAGTCTTATGTATCCAGTGTTCGTAGAAACATCTCAGCACTGGCAGGGGTCTTTCTGTGGGCTCCCAAGCATCTCAGCACTGGCAAGAGTCTCCACATAGTTTCTCTGGTCCCGGAGGTCTGGTTCCATCAGGACAAGCCCATGTGGCTTCTCCTCCGGCTCCTCCAGGTTCCAGGACTCAGGATCTATCAGCATGCTGGTCTCTCCTTTATCTGCATTTCAGGTCTTCAGTGACTGATGAGAGTGTCCTTCTCCTGCCCAGACTTAGTTGACATCTTTCTCACACAGGGACTTGCTTGGAAACAAACATTGAAGACCCAGATCCCTGATTAGAATTAATATAATAGGAGAGAATCTGTGTTTGGATAAGAAGACAAATCATGAAAGCTATACAAGTGAAATCAATTATTGGAAGAGATGATGATTTAGAAAACAATTTAAAACAATAAAAGACTAGAGGGAAAAATGAACAAAACACTCTATAATTTTATCTTATATATTTAAGTATTTAAAGTCTTTTAATTTCAAGTAATAAATATTTAACACAGAATATTCTCAGAGATGAATCAAATACTATGTTGCTTATAGTTACCAAAAGACTTTCAAATATTTAAAATACATAAAATAAGTATAATGAAAAATTCCAGATATTCAAGGGGGTGCATGCAGTCTTGTTTTTAAGAAGCATGCATGAATTAAGCAACTTACTATAAATGTTTATTAATATTAGAAACAATTATCATTTTCCACTGGCATTGTGTGGTTAGCTTTAGAGAATATTTTTTAAGGAAGGATTTAGTACAAGCAGGCAGATATTTGAAGTATTCTTGTCACTTTCAAAATGACAATCAGTGAGGAAATAAATCTATGTGCATATATTTACAGGTGCAGTACTAAGGTAGCAGATGTACCTTGGGCCTCCACTCAAATACTCCCTCAATGTTAGAACACTTGGTTCTATTAAACTGGCATTCCATGATGCCCACCTGCCTGATGGGATCACTGAAAACAAGTAAGTGCATAAGCAGATGTGGTGAAGGAAGTCGAGGGTGTCCAGCTATCAACAGTGTCTGGGGTCTTAAAGGCTTGAAGGTAAATAAGTGGCCATCTAGCTCAAGAGCAACAAGGCCCACATGGACAAAGCACCCCAGCCTGTGTGATCATGAGGGGTTGAAGGGAGCAGCTATCAAGCATCGAGGAACAAAAATCACATCATTTTGAATGAGATGAACTGCAGAGTGGGGCTCCAAGGCCCAGTTGTGGGCAATTGGACATCCTCTTACAGAAGGGTAGTGGGCAGGAGACGAGCCAGTCAGGGTGCAGTGTAGCAAAAATGAAATATAGAACTTCCCTCTAGTTCTTAAATGCTTCCTCCTCCCAACTATCATGATCCCAATTCCACCATACAAATCCCGCTGCATTGGAAGAGGTACAGTGGTACAGATGGAAACTGGAAATTCAGGGAATGCACGACTGATGAACCCCTCAGGACTGGTGATGTGAGTGAAGATACCAGGAGGAAGGATGGAGGGTAGGCGGGGTAGAAAAGGGGAGTCAGTTGCAACGATCTACATATAACCTTCTATCTGGAGGATGGACAGTGGAGGAGTGAGTGGGCAAAGTGTAAGATATGACAAAATAATTGGAAGCTGATACCTTCTCCTTTCAAGCCCTCATGATTTATAAATTATCAAGGGCTCATGAGGAAGGGAGAAGCAGGAAGGGAGGGGAGAAAGATGAGGAGCCAATGTCAAGGGCTCTGGTAGAAAGCACATGCTTTGAGAATGATGATGACAGTAGGAGTACAAACATGTCTGACACAATGTATGTAGGTATGGCTTGTGATAATTGCCCAATAAAGTGATATATTAAATTAAAATATATGCTTCACATTTGGAAGAATAAAATAATAAATGAAATAATAGCTATCAGTTCTCCACAAGCATCAGTCATTATCTTGTTTACGGCACAGTTAGAGAAGTGACCATGGCAATGGATGTAGAACTCACAAGTAGGAAAAGGGAGACACAGAAAGGAATATGATTTGCAGCTACTTCCACTACTACCACATGTTATTATGGATGCAGTAACTCTACTTTGATGACATACAGATGCTTATTTGTATTATAAACTAGATGTCCATATAAGTTGATCAAGGTCCCCTATGGGAAATAGTCACTCAAAGCTCCACTTATAGCTCAGATTATTTCTCATACATAATATCTAGAATGCATTGCCCAACTTCCTTGTCTTACCAAAAATTTTGGGGGTGATTATGAACACTCAAATATGACTAGCAGTGAAAAATCTGGGTCTCTGAGTGAAAGAAAAAAGAATCCAGTGTATAAAGTGATTTGAAATGGGAGGAGTATTATGCACCAATAGATATTTTAAATGATTTGAAACAGCGGAGGAATGCTATCCTTAGGTAATAGGGATTTTGATGATCTTATTTTCACTTCTCCCTCACCTTTTCTGTTCCATTCTACATATGTTAATAAATAAGTAAATAGATAAATAAGAAGAAGGGAGTGGTGTGGACGATGTAAGAGTTAGTAATATTACCAGCGTCAGTAGCAGGGGTTAGGAATTGGCTGTCGTTGACTCACATCAGCTGCTCTGTGGGAGAAAGAGGAAGCTCCCAGTGCAGTGGAGACTCGTGGCCTTGGGAAAATGAGTCGGTAAATCTGCACTGCCCTGTCGGCTCACTGTGATTGGGAATCCACTCAGTGCAGTTGGTTTGGGTTTTTATTATGAGTGCTCACGTGAAGAGCACGTCCACATGAACCTCAAAAGGTGCTATGCCCTTCTGATAGACGAGGAAACGGAATCCCAGGAAAGGAAAATCATATATCTGGGTAATAGGGTAGAGCCTGTGGTACTGACAGCAGTCAGAGCTCCCAAGCAATAACCTGGATGGCTTATCCTACCTGCTAGCTGCCACACTGACTGCTGCTCCTTGTGGTGGTATTGATAGGGGCCACCAGATCAGGTCCAACTGGTAGCAGGAGACACTGCAGAGCCCTGGGCCGTCCTCACAATCTATGTTACCTTTGAGCCCATTGGTGCAGCCATGCTGTCCATCCGGCTCATTCAGGGTTCATCTTTTTCACTCCGCCTGTACTTAAACGGACACAATGCCCTACTCCAGGAACTGGCCCCTCGTGAAAAGCAAGCCAAAGTACAGGAGATGATGTCTCCCATCCTCGGAGCTAATGAGCCAAGGTCAATTCGCTAGCCCTCTTTTAAGTCTATGATTCTTCAGTAATCTGTAGCACCATCATTAAAATGTATCAGTTCTTCTCCTGTCTGTCTTTCCTTTCATCGTCCAGCTTTCACATGGGTATACCACGAGACTGAAAATTCTAGGGATTGGGTCACTCAAACCTTAATGTCCAAGGTGGAATTTTTGATTTTCAACACCTTTAGATGGGGTTGTAAGCATTATTGAGAAGGCAGCTTTAGTCAAATGCTTTACTTCATTGTGCATGGGCAGGGTGCCTTGAGACTTTTAAAATTTAATAGCCCAGCTTCATGTTATGACTGCAGACAGCAGGGGAGCACGCGGTATTCATTTTATGGGTAAAGAACCTGGCCCAGGTAGGATTTCCAGTAGTCCAATGACACTTACCTGAACAGCGATACCCTCAGTGGCATTTATCTTCATGGAGATGGCTGTTCTTCCAGGTATAAGGAAAAGGCCAAAGACTGGTTCTCCTGGGTGAATATGAGCATGATGGCCCATTCTGGGCCGATGAAGCCAGTGCCTCACTCATCTCTGGGTCTATGAAGACTGGCTCCTGCTTAGAGCCACAGATGAGCAGCCTGACTATGTTCTGAGCAATGAATGACTTTGGTTGGCCTGACCCCTTCCTTTACCAGATGCCTTGTGCTCACCTTAGCCAGGGAAGATTAGGATGTCTTTCATCTCAACACCTCCTATCAATTCTTTCTTTACAGCTCTGATAGTACATGCCCCGGGCCCAGATTCAAATGTTATTTTAATAGATTGGCTTCTTTTAGGAATGAAAAGAAATAAATGCAGCCCACATTGCCAGCTCGCCTCGCCTCGCCCACTGGCTGGTTAATATTCATGGGGGCACTGCAGAAAGTCCGTCTTCATTTGCAGTAAAGGGAATTGAATTTGCTGTCCTTGGAGGCTCTCTGCATGGCCAGAGGACGTGGGTAAAGAAACGAGGTAGTCCTGGTGACAAAGAGGGCTCTAATCATTTTTTAAAGACTTGTCTAATATTGCCTTTGAAGGCAGATGTGAGACTTCATTGTTCCACCCTTTTAATGAACAGCATGGATCCTTAGATGTTCTCAGGAGAAAGGACTCTCCCCCCCCCCCGCCCCCCAGTAAAGGAACTACTTCAGTAGAATGTTTGATAATGAGATGCAAACCCAGATCCCCTGTTAATACATTGCCCCCAAGGAAAGTGACTGCCCCTTGGCCATTTCCGTGAGGACAGATTATGTTCTCATTAAAGATAACAGAGAGATGTAGAGACTTCGTGTCTGGGCCTTGGGATTGGAATTGGTACCTGAATCACACACACATACCTCGAGAACATGTCTAAATGCTTTGATGGAGAGTAACATGAACATAGCTATTCTAAGAAAGCTCTGGAAAATATAGAACAAGGACGTACAGGTGGGGAAAGGGAGAGATGGTGGTGATGATCATTGTCCACTTAACCTCAGATGGAGCATCTATGTGGTTTTGTTTTATATGGAAGTTCAAACTAATGCCTGCTGTGCCTGGGGAGGTAGTTACCCTGATCCAAATAATGACTTAGAAAGCAAATGAAGACAAGACTCAGGAATGTAGCATTCATCAAGGCTGTCCAAAAGAGGGGTAGAAATACCCCACTTCAGAATGTAAGAGTGAGTGTATGTGTGTGTGTTTTCAGAATTACTAAAACTGTTTTCTACTTACCACACCAACGGTGTTAGATAAACTTTGAAGGAACTGCATCTTAGTAGACAAGTAAATAATCGTATTTCATGCCCTCTACTTTAGCACATGTTGATTAAGAAACTTCATCTCTAGTCCTATAAACTCTCTACAACACAAATTGATTTTTCCAGCCTCAACAACAAACCACTAGTTCAAAATCCAAAGAATTCCCTTTTCCCCCTTCAATCTTTCAACAGCCCCCTAGGCAAGTCTCTTCACCTTTGAATGTCCTGAGCACTCAAGACACTGAATGGGACTTATCTTTTCAGAGCCTTCTTTGCAGGCATATCGTAAATCCATTTAATATTCCAATTTTAATGACTGAAAATAAGTAGGCTTACAAGTTTTCTGTTTTCATACTTCCTGATAACCATTTCTATCAATCATTATATCAACAGTAATAAGCAAAAGACATCAGTGTAAGTAAAGTAGAATCAAATCCTAAACTCAATTCTTAAAACAGTCAAGTACAATCCTTATCTAAATTTAACTTAATCCTTAGCTAAACTATTCCAGTGATACAAAATATTGCCTTAGGCATCTGACTAAATCTAGCCAGAGCCAGGCTTTCTGTCAGCCATTTTCATTAAGTAGTACTGTCTCTGAGAAATTCAGGGGGCAATTTTGTCCCCTGGGCTCAAAATATACATTAACAACATTCATTTTCATCATTTCAAATGTGAATAACCACAGACAATGACCAAACTAAGTAATCAAAACTTTAACTCCCCATATCTTTATCAGAAAATAAGCCAGTAAACTGCCATTTCTGAATTCTGCCTAGCCAAAGAAGAAAAGTTGCCATGAGGCAGGGTTAAAACAAACATCTACTCTCCATCTTTATGATTTGTTTCTCCAGCACCCCACTCTTGGTACCATAATGTATTGTTCAGGGAAGACTAGAGAAACAAATCCATAGACAATCATATGTGTATATGAAAAAGTTCTATATAAAAAAGCAATGATATATTAAGAAAACATCCTAGCCCAGTCCAATTCAAGTCTGTAAGCTCAATATTAGTCCATGCATTCATTACATAACCTGGTGTCAATTTGAAACTTCAGAGGATTAAGACCAAAGGAGTGACCCTAATGTGTCAAAGTGAGCATAGTCAATGAAAACTCTGTGTGGGCATGACTGATAGATCCCATGCCATGGGAACTGTATGAGACACATGATGACGCCTGCCAGCACTGAGATGCTTATACCACCAGTGGATCCAAAGACTTTCTACCAATGGGCTTGTGATCGCCCTGCACTCAGCATCATCGCATGTGTTTTTTGTGGGATGAAGACATAACTTGTCCACAATTATTATACTCTAAAAGATTAAGCAAGCAATTTACCAACATTATTGTGCTAGCCATTCTCACTGAAACTCCCAATTTTATGAGGTCCTTGCCTGGCTCGTGATAAGGTTGACTAAGATAGCTGATCTCCCTGATGCCTCCAGTTATCTGAGGGCTTTGCATGACTCAAGTTAGGATAGTGATCTGCTTCCTTGAGGTTATGGGTGGGATTCAAGAGTCATTGTCAATGACCCCTAACAATATAGACCTGTCCACCTACCCCTAGGAGTCTGAAGTCCCTCCTTATCACATTCCTCTCCTCTTAGTCAAAAGGCATCCCTAAACCATTATCATATTATAGCCCTTAAGACAGCCCCCCAGTTGCGGCATGTCCTGACCAGCGACTAGAGAAATGATGTGCCCTTTTAGGCTACTCAAGCGGGGAAAATTAATGTTCATTCTCCCTCCCTCTCTGGCTCCACATGAACCACCATACAGGGCAGAGGTGAGCATTCTACCCTGATATGATGTATGTCTGACTCTTATTGTTACTTTCTTTCTCTCTGTGTCATGATCTCTATATCGGTGTTAGAATAAATAATAATTATCACTGAACAGCTGCCTGTTGAACCCTTGCTGTGAGTATATCAGAGCATTGATCAACCCCTGATAGTTTTGTGAGCCTAAAGAGTATTTTGTATTTTGGTGTCAGATATATGAGAAAATATAGAATTTATGGACTTGGACTAGGTTGGGATACTCTCTTCATAAAACATCCCCCTTTATATAAAACTCTCCTACACATATGCGTGTTTACAAAGCTGTTTCTGTAGTCTATCCCGACCAACAGCCCATATGTCTAATATCAGTCTATGACTTCCTCTTCAGACTCATGCACCTCATGCAATGACACTAAATTGAGAAAGATTGCAGGCCACTGAGTGGGAAATATTATGGATTCAGTGGTGGTGGAAGCATCTCAGCACTGACATGAGTTTCCTCTAGCTTCAGGGCTCGGGCTTCATCAGCATGTAGCTCCAAGTGGCTTTTCAACAAGAATATCTCTCAGGTGTTGTGTGTCCCACCTCCAAGGATGAAGAAAAAGCAGGAAGACAAAGCAGAGAGTCTGTGTGTACATGGCCTCCTTTAATGAACTATTTATCTTCTTCATGCCTCCAAATGAAATCATCAACCTGTGACCCGATTAACAGGCTGAACTCCACCCCTTGACATGTTGACACTGAATTACATACCACCACACTGACCAAATATAATTTCCTACCGCAGGGTCTATCCTAATAATACATCTGAAGAAATTTAGACAAAGTGTCCCCATCCTTACTTCTGTTTGTATCCTTCTCTTTGTACTTCAAAGACAAATTTGTCTATTTTCATCATTACATGATATATGTATATATTAATTATTCTTTGCCAACACCATAATTAAGAGACATACACGCGGGCTGAGCCCCGGTGGCGTAGTGGTTGTGCGCGGAACTGTGGCCCACTGGGATGGAGGTTCAATTCCGGCTCCCAGGAGCAAAGGCTGGGCCTCCTACTCCCACCACCTGAGGGCAGTGATGCCTATAAAAAAAAAAGAGAGACATACATGCCTCTTTAATTTCTCTTATCCATTATCCAGCTTTTGCCTACATATGAGGCAATTGCAAAGACCATGGCCTAAATCAGGCACACCTTAGACCTTCAAGTGACCTCTTTGTTCTTTAATACTTTAAAGAGGTCCTGTGTAACAGATTTATCCGATGCTTTATCTATCCGTACCATTTGATTTCTTGATTATTGCTTCATGGATGTTGCTGTGGGTCCTAGTACAATGAAATGCTTCATAATTTACATTTTTCTTCATTTTTTATGGAGTTTATTGTTACAGTGGTGAAGATTTTTGTTTTCTTCATGTTGAAGCTTAATTAACCAAACTCACTGCCACAACCTTGATTCTGATTCCTGACTATCCTTTAAGAGATGGTTGAACTTTCTCTAATGCTAACTCTGTAGGAGACAAGGAAGTCTTGTCTTCCCCCTCCAGCACCGCCAGTGGTTTCAAACTGTTGACCTCACTAAATATGGCAGTTCAACCAGCAACCGCTATGTCTCAAGGGTTCCTGTGAAGTGTCATTAGATATTGGAAATTCATGAAAGCAAAAATACTTCTGTAGGGCCAGGCAGAGTTCAAAATCCTTTATGCTATACTTTTTAAAGCCATGAAAGGTTTCCTTACCTGGATTAGCATTCTCCCAATATCCAAGTTGTGCATTATCAAAAGAAAGGTGTAGTCTAAAAGTTGCTAAGTAGTTCAAAAGTAAGTGATTGGTAATGAGGTATGTTATTTTTCTTCAGACAGACATTGAATACTGCAGGTATGAAAACATAAGCAGAAGAAGTAATGCAATGAATTAATACAATGGTATCATTGACATAAAATGTGAGAACTCCAAAGGAATATAGATTTCTTTTTTTAAGTGTCATATACAGGTGAGGAAAGTAAAATCAAGATAAAAGAAATGGTTGTATGGTGACACTGTAAAGTATCAAATAAAGGCAAAACCAGAACCACATCTTATAATTACACACCATAGTAACTGATTACTCCCTGTGAGGCACTGAAAGGAAGAAATTTCTATTCAAGGTAGGATGAATAGTAGAAAATCCAACTGAAGGCATTCTGATGGAGAGCATGGCTTTATTAATGGGTTCAAACATAATGATGACAATGAAGATGGCAACGGCAGTGTTTCCCTGTACTGTAGGTTCTCTGTGCATCAGACGCCATGGGATGGCCCCTAACAACAGCACCCCTCTCCTATCTCTCCACTAACATGCCATGTCACTCTAGAAGAAATATTGGGAGCCATATAAAAATAATAAAGTAATTATGTTATTTATTTGAGTAGCATCTGTTTTTTAAATATAATTTTCAGCTTAGATAAAGAAGAATTTTATAGTTAGGGACCTATTTGAGAGAATTATTTTGAGAGTTTCCATATGTCTCACATCCAGTTTCCTTAAAATTATTAATGTCTTATATGTGTAGGTCATATTTGTCAAAATTAATGAATCACAGTTGCTACATTATTATAAACCACAATCTGCATTTCATTTAGATTTTCCTTATTAGTTTTCTAATGCCTGCCTTCCATTCCAGGACCCCA